>NQII01000392.1:71475-99857 GCA_002778355.1 Clitarchus hookeri | reverse complement strand
ATGCCTTATTCAGTTACGTAAGTTTTTCGCGGTGTTAATGGTTTAATTGTAGTTGTTTGCAAACACTGACACGTGTTTTTGTAATATTTCGTTCAGTTAAGAAATCGTAAAAAATAAAATTCTGATCATGGTTTTATTTTACTATTTTTGAAAGCATCTGTTTAGATATCTATCACAGAATATAACATTTAGAGAAAATATTACAACCTATTTGTTAATCAAATGTTATATGGTGATTATGTGAAATCTGTTAAAATGAATAATGATATTTGAGATTTTCGATTAAAGGCGGCATTTGTCTGCAGTGAGAAACTTTGCACGATGACCAAAATTATTTCCAGTTATTTTAGAAAGTTTCTAAGCAAAATAAAATTGTTTTATTACTATTTTTAAAGTAAACATCATTAACCCAACTGTGGTGTTTGGAAATAGAAACGAACGCCGGAGATATATGTTTATCAAACTCAAACCAATGACATGCAATCGCGCGTTTTGCTTTAGAGTGATTCGAAAAAGAAGCACAGAATTGCAATTCTTATACCTTCGACGCACAAAGTCTTGTTAAGAACTGAACGTTATTAAGGATGAGGCATTGGGAAGATACGAATAAAGTAATTGTAATAGCATAGAATCTTTAAGGTGAATCTCTAGCGATGAACAATGCATAGTATGGCAGGTTGCGTTCGAACCCACCATTCTTCGAATGCGAGTCATAAATGCTAACATGAAAGAAAATAATTTACCGATGAGACTTGCAGTTTTAACTGTCTCGTTCATGTTCACTCTTCTTCGTTGCTCTTCCCCCTCCTGCCTCCGGTTCAAACGAAAACGGAATTACAATGCATGTGCTAGGAGAAAAACTCAGACCCCAGTGTATGAAAACTGTAAATGGCATAACTACCACGGAGGCGAGGCAAGATGTGTATACTGAAGAAGTTATCTCGTGTCCGTGGCGTGGTGGGCATTTTGTTGTGCGGGGATTTCTCACCCGAGCGTTAGCGCTCCCAAGTCACAGGTCTTTACATACACCCACATCACATACTGTTGAAGCTGCCCAGGACGCAATACTAACTGAAGTAGACCTTGGCCTTCCAATATTTCTTATTTCATTTGGTTCGTTATGATGACATGGAATATGCACGCCATACGCTTGTATAATAGTGTTACAATGAGATCTACGAATCCTGTTCTTAGAGTACTTTTCGTAAACAAGCATTAGTTTTTGATTGTCGTTTGTCAAGAAATTAGCAATATTAAAACACACAAACCATAATTTGTATAAACTGTGCCAATATGACCGTTAACGTAAAATAAGATATTTATAACTTCTTATTTTTNCACAAACCATAATTTGTATAAACTGTGCCAATATGACCGTTAACGTAAAATAAGATATTTATAACTTCTTATTTTTCGCACACAGCTCTCGTTTAATTCCTTACAAATAAGATAACCTGCTATATAGAGGTTTTATTCGACCGCTGTTGATATTTTACGAACTCTTACATGCTTAAGTAATGATTTTTTTTCAGTCTCTTCTGCTTTATTCAGACACAATTCTGCTGTTTGATTTCAGTTACAAATGACAAAAGACTGGNTTTTTTTTCAGTCTCTTCTGCTTTATTCAGACACAATTCTGCTGTTTGATTTCAGTTACAAATGACAAAAGACTGGTTCAGAGTTCTGCACGAAATGTTATTTAAGAATTTTTTAACTACACATATGGGAATGGCATATAATTTTATCACCAATAGTCTTTTAGGGATTCATACCTTTGCTAAATTTAAATATTGTAATTCACAATTATTTATATCAATCGATGTCATTTGGAGAGGAGGAGCAGGCTTAAAACTGTTTTATCACAGGAAAGAACTTGACAACCAATAATAAAAAAACACAAACTGTTGGCGAACTCTCGACCCGACATCACTTCCAGACTGACTTCCTCTGCTGGCCTTGTCTTTAAAACAGTACCATACCACGGCCTTACTGGCGTTCGCTAGCTATTCGATTAGGTAGAACCAGTTGACTGAAATATTTTAGAGTGTGGCAATTTGGATTTAGCAGGCCGACATAATTTATTGATATGCATCACGAGCCATAAAAACAGCGGGCCATTAAGCATGCGACGTCTTGCGATATCTCGCTGACACTTGCTGACAGTACCTACAAACAGCTGACAATTTACCGGAAATGTTGTGTTTGCTGGGATGTTACTTCAGGTTTTGCTGACAGTTCAAACTTACACGTGCATAGCGCGTATCGGGAAATGAAGAAATAGCATGCACTGATTTGAAAATCTGGCTAAAACTGACTAATATAAATCGGAGGTTACAAGCTTCCTTGACGACGGGGATTGGATTTGAACTGGCAGGGTTTCCCCACGGGCGCAGTTCCGGACGTGTAGTTGCCTAGTTGCCGATGTGGCAATAGTTGCGTCGGTTAGTGTCGGTGGGGGAAACCACAAGGCCGAGCTCCGCACGAAGGCGTAAACAGACGTCTCCTTGAAGCAAGAAGTGACGAAACAGCATGCACGCGCAGACAGGACAGCGTGGGATTCTCTGCGAGGAAAAACATGGCAGCGAGTGTGGCAATCCTTGGAAACTGCAGCACCGTTCCGAGTACATGGGAAATATTTTCTGGAGTGGGATCTTCTTAAAATAATTAAGCATAGCCCTACATTGCGCCAAATAATTTATATGGTATATTTAGTTTCAAAAATAGTAATTTTATTGACATATCTCCATCCCTAGTTTGATGGTGGTTGTCCAGGTAGAAACTTGCTCTAACTTACCTAAACTTGCCCAAACACTTAATCTTCTGAAACTCAGTACCAAACCCCAGACATAGTTTCTTTGGACAAATAGTAACAGTAACACAAGAGCCCTAAAACCTATATCCAGAAACGTATTTTTAAATCAAATAATTGTGTTCAAAGTTGCGGCGTAATTCATCTTCAGAACAAGGCGATATCATCATGCATGCTTGACAAGTTGCATAGTTCGTAGGCGCGCGACACTAAATTATTACATACGCAAAGTCGCACACGTACTTCCTGTGCAACTTGTCCTACACGCTTGGTCGCACAGTCTTGTTCTCCAGGCATTGTACACCATAACTGTGAACACAATTCAATGATATAAAAATACTTCTTCCTGATGTAAGTGTATAGGTATTTTGTATTACAATTTTTACAAATAAACTATGTTTGGAGTTTGGGCACTGAGTTTTCGAACTTTCTGTATAATGAATTACTTTGGTGGTCAAAGGTATGGATACGACCTTATTGTGCCTTAGTGGTGAACCTTTTACGTCTAAAGGGGAGGCAAACGCATTAAAGGAGATGCGCATTGAGGCAGAGTTGGACTGGGGAGCCATATCTGCAATTGGGGTAATAAATACAGCTAAACGTACATTACATCTAAGATGGGGGAACGGAAAATCGACAGAGACGCCGTAAATAAGGCTACAGAAAGAGAAAGGTGTGTAACTACTAATCAGTCACGTGTGTAAAAAGTTCAAAGCTACCGAATAAAGAAGAAGGTCCAAGGTTGTTATTAGCGGAACTGTGGAATCACTAGAACTGAGTGGCGTGCGACATTCACTCCTTGTTTTATTAGTCGCTGCACACACCATTCCGTTGACGTGTGTGGCGCTACTGCCGTACCTTACTGTTACTCCAGCAGACATCTGGAAACTTCAAAGACAAATAAGTTAGCTCGCCAACCAGCATTGCCACGGGCCACCGCCGCTGGTTGGTGATTAATGTCCTAGGGATAAACTTACGTACCAAACCAAATTAAAGCTATGCCTAGACGCGGTAGTCACAGCCATCGATTACCAGGATTCGAGCCTGGAAGGATATTCATAGTCCGGCCGCCCCGGTGACGTGAGCCACAAAACGTTTTAGTCCCTGCTCGATATTTAACCCCAACGAAATCGCACAGTATATAATACATGTTTGATGAGCCAGAGCAGTAGGTCTGACTCCATGCATGGCAGAAACTGTTTACCAGTCTTGTTTAATTCCCGTAGTTTATGGACTAGAATGTACTGCGTAACACATTCGTGGTGTATCGGTGTCGTGAAACACCAAATAATATTTAGTCCATTCCGCGCAATTGGTAAGTGAGGATGTCAATGCGATGGGTAAGAAGTACTTAATTTCACATGCCTGAGCTGCACGAGCATTCTTTGTAATGGGAATGGGAATGGGAATGGGAATGGGAAATCGTTAGGTAAAAACAAGCCCCAGTGTAGACTGTTGAGAGGTTGTAATTGAATCCAATGCTAGTCGGATACACTGCATCATGACGAACAACACTTCGTGAGAAATAATAAACTCAGTTATCTCAAAGCGTATTAAATAATGCATTGGTAAAACGTTATACGACAAATATATTAAGCCAATAACGTTGTGGGCACGAAACACTGTCAGAAAAAAAATTAAAATGTTTCAAACTAATCAGAAAAACGTGCCAGGATGGTAGAAAAGAATAAAATGAAGAAATATAATTTATAAACCCTTATCTGTAAATGGTGGTGCTCCACGTCACAGACCATCTAAAATGCATCATGTGGCACTTATTAGTAGGCAACCACTGGCTCGCCAGACTCACTCTGGTTGCAGATGTCGCAGGCGTTATAGTTGTGCCTAGCAAGCGTTATTAAATTTGTTGCGGGAGTACGTCACTGCGAGTTATGTAAGCAACGGAAATTACGGAGCCTCGCAACTTCTGTACGAGGACAGACCTTCTCAGGTACCTGACAGTTGTATCCTCTCCCGATGTGTCTGAATTGTACGTATCCTAACGTAACTGGCGGGTGCTGCTGTAGCGCCTGCAGGATCTGCAACTTGCATAGGTGAAAATTTCAGCGGTTGCATAAAGAGAGGCGCTGCACTACACATTTTAGACGTATTCGGGCTGTAAAAATGAGTTTAAAAAAGAAAAATGTATATTTTTTTCCCCGCTACCACATATATTAGCTTGAACAGTAAATCATTAAACACTTTTAATAGTAGTCATTAATACCAACTATGACATGGCCGTTATGTGGTAGCCATAGTTCTACTTAAATCAGGTGAAACATCTGTAAATACAAACACATTTGGTTAGAAGAAACTGAATCCTCATAGTGGTTTAAAAAAAGTGTTTGATATGGCTTTAAGGGGATTAATATATTCAAGAAACACATTAATGTATCTCAATCATTAATTTCTCGCAAAAAATATGTAATTCATTTTGTCCCCTCGTTAGATCGTAACACTGGCTATTTTGAAGAGAGGAGTCACTTAATATTTTCCAGTATCAAAGCCAGCTATAACCAATGATCATGGTAGATACTGTGGTGATATTCTTAACAACTTGAAGGCTTTATCGACTGAGTTTCTGGCAAGAAAGCCAACCATCACAAATATTCACATCGAGTGGCCGTGGATATAATCACAGAAATAACCTTTTGCAGCTGTCCAAAACAATGGTCAACGGCAAAAAATGCATGCGCGTCAACGTAAGCGAAATGCCGCGCTGTGGTTGTGACTCGACAACCGTTTGACGTTTGCACAATTGTATCCTGTTTGATCGATGGCATCATGCGGATCGATCGACACAGCACGGGAACTGGCTCATACGGACGTTTTTAACAATGCGACATCAAGGACTATACTTGTAGTTAAGTTTATACTCATAATAATAAGGGAAATTATATTTCTGTGTTTTATCCGAGTTTCGTTTTGCACCATTCAAAGTTTTACAGACTAAAGATGATTTCAAACAACGGAAGACACTGCAGTGTTCATCGATTGTCTGCAGTGCACAGTGGACGTCATAGGTACAAGTTCTCTGTGCAAGGGAAAATAAAATGAGCCGGTAAAATTGCCACGTATGAGCTTGAAGCCTCTTGAGTGATAAGCAAACATACAAAATAATGTGAATTGTGTAACGTATAATATATCATGGTGGTATTCACTATTATGGCTTTTCCAAGATATTTATTTTGCTACAGCTTTCGTACCAAGTTATTATTACTCTATGTGACGTTAATATTGGCAAACGTATTTTAATTTTCAACATTACATATTATGCATATTAAATTTAATATTGTGCTAATTTTTCCATGTTTATAACATATATATATATAAGTAATGAGCATCTGTCGTTTCAAGTTTTCAATATGTTTAAAATCTTTTATTTATTTTTACATGTAATTTTGTGCTGTTCTCATGGTTGTATTTTTATTTAAATAGGTATGTGTTTTTCTTTTTAAAGAAATTGGTAGCACTGACCGTACATAGTATTTTAATCAAGGTATTTTTGAACGCAGCTCCGAGTTAAGCCCTATATTGACCAGGTTGATTTAAATTCCATTGTTTTAATTAACGTTTTACATGTAGCTGGAAGAAGATTTTCTTAGATGACTCAGGTGTCAAAATGATTTTAATGGCCGCAGCAGTGTTCTTGGAACAAAATAATAGGGCCACAGCAGATATTTAATTAAAACTTGGCAAATGGCACTTATGTATTTCGGCCTACAGAAAACTTGGTACCCAGGGCTGGTACCTACCTCAAGACACCGAGCTGGTTCGACGAGTTCCGGTTACAGACCTGATGTTTCGACAGAGGTATAAGTTTTATTTTATGTTACCAAGACATAATTCCTGCTAGTTTCGACCCGATTTAGCTAACTATCAAACATTTTATAATTATTCTCTTGTAATCTCTAAAAAGCTATTAAACATTTTCTCCGTCATTTGCTTACACATCTCTCAGTATCAAGAGTAATCATGTTCTGCCAATAAAAAACTGAGCTAACTAAATTTTTTTAACATGTCATTTTAATTCAAGTGTGAGAGAAATTATTTTTGAAGACAATTTTAAGTCAAATAAAATACTACGGAGCCAGTTTGCCATACGAATTAAAGTTTTTTTTTTTTAAATTCAGGTTGCTAATTTATTTTAAAGTTGCACATTTGTCATAATTCTAAACTCAATGAAATATTTTAAAAACTGCTTTACATAATTTTGGTAATCAGTAAATGTTGCTCCACCAGATGTGCAGTGTTACTGGTTTTTAATAATTTTGGTTGTAGTTTGAAACTTATGGCAAGAGTTTTTTTTTTTTGTTTCTTCTTGTTAAGGGTATTTTTTTACATGCAAGTGTGTTGTCAAGTCCGGGCCATAGTACTTACAGGTACATAATGTTTAATATACTGAAACTATTAGCTACATCTCTCACAATAAACACAATTTTTCAGTTTCCATTATAGTCAAGTATGTACGTTAAAGTGCAGCCCAATCGTGAGACATAAAAATAGATTACCACATCAGAGTATTTACAAATGGCATCAAAAACACCAGAGACAACCTTATGCACGGGAATTGCACCCCGGTTACGAATTTATTAAATTGAAAATGTATGTATTTTTAAGTTCTTTATTGTATCCACTGAGTTTAGTTGTTCGTGAGCTTACTTTTATTTTGTAATCGTATGCAGAGCAATGCCATTATTTCCGAATACGTATCCCCTGTAAAGAGTTTTGCTGGTAATTAATGTTTAAATCAAATATGAACATATTCGTAGTGCAGCATTTCTGAAGTATTACCTGGACTAATTTATACATATTGGAAAGCTCGAAAGCGCTTTCGAAAACATAGTACACTTCAGTTAGAAAATATCCTTCACCGAATATTCTCGCACAACAATAACTCGTAAACTAAAAAGCAACTTCTCCGAAATTAAACGTTCTTCATTACGACGAAGTCACAATTTCGCTGCACAGCGCTCGTATGGTCATACGTTAGCATATCCGCAGTTACATTTGGAAGTAACTATGTTTGATTATTCCCTATTACACATATGTTGGTTATATCCAAGATACTTTCTATCGTCGTTAAGCTCAAGCCAGTACATTTCTTCATACATGCATTTCCACTTCCTCGGTAAGTAGATTAACCTTTTAACAAGCACATTATTCCTTAAATGTTTTGAAAGATGTAATTCTGAAGAATGTCTGAAATGTTTAAAATGTTTAAAATTGACCTCGATCTTTGTAACGGACTAACATAAACTCTTCTCGAAGATTACGTTGGGTAAGATTTGTTTCCCATTTATAAGCATTTTTCAGGCAGGAAAATTCCTTCAGTTGAAATCGTTAAAAATAAGAATTATCGTGTAACTTAATGTGTTTAAATATCTGATAAGTTAATGTCTGTGCATAAAAATGCCTATTAGCAGAGACTTTTAAAAGTAACGCTATAATTTAAAGGCAGAATAGAATTCAAACACGAGTGCGTTTTCATTTATTTCACCATTGGACTATAGTTTCTTTGTAACGCCGTGGGTGGCTTGGGAAAAATAGGAAACAAATAACGATAAGACTGCCCAGCCACTTCCAACGAAATCAAAAGGTTAACTGAATCCACACCGTTGCACAGGCAATGAACAAATGAAACCAACTGCATTATATACAAGACAGTGCCGTCTACTGTGCTGTCAGATAAGTCTAAGGTTGCGTGTAGGGACACCTGAATTTCGCAAAAAATCTTCCAAGCAAGCAAGACTTAAATAACCTACCTGCACGGCAGCAATTTTCCTTTGGTTGCTGGTAGCGTGGTTTTATACCAGAAGTCATCCCGGTACTTGACCGGGCCAATTATATTTAGTTAAATGCAGTAATAAACGTCTGTGATTCGCGGGCAGGCATCTAAGACGCGTGGCAACAAACACGTTGAGTGTTGGAGACGTAATATTACGTCGCCTGAATTCAACAGGCTAACGTGGAGTTTGCCGTAATATAACGACATCCGAATTCCTTAAACACATCAGCTACGTGACATTACCTCGTCAGAAGTTTTCATTACGTTTACTGTTATTTAGTAACACGCCGGTAGCACTCAAATTGCAAAGTACACAAACCAACACAATGCATTGAATACTATGTTAGGCAGGAAAGATCATTTCGTCGGGACATTGACAAATCGCCACTTTATTGGCAGACAACCGGCCAGTAATGAACGTTGGATAGTACAATGTAGCCTACGGTGTATTGTGGACCAACAGGACGATGGGAAGTGGGAATGCAGAGACAAACAGGACTTGTGCTCATTCTGCGATTGATATAAGCATTTAATTCCTAGCTTGTCTTGGATGTCTATAAGTCTCCGTGGCACTCTGAGCATTAAAAACAATCAAATCGCTAAAGTTGATCATAGTTAAATTGTGTTGAAATATAAGTATTTTCGCGAAAATCGAGCGTATCTACGGATTTTTTTTTTTTACAATTCTGGCTGCGTCCGAATTTGCCATCTAAGGACCACTATTTGGGTTTGTACTCTTGGAAAATGCATCAAGGTCGCGAAGTCATGGCTGGCTGACTGACGAAGTGGAAAGGCATACATAAAGCAATTAAATTAGCGTTAGGCTAACGAGGTAAGAACAAATCTTGCAAATAACCAACCTCTGTTTAATTGGGAAGAATTGAAAATAGGTCCTTCCAAATGCCAGTATGGGGACGCTAACATATAACCAAGTGTGCTAATGCACCTTCAAATGTCCACTTTAACCTAGGGGACACGACGCATACCTTTTATGGAACCCTTTATTGGTTTACGATGTTTTACAGTTTGGAGTGTTTGCCAATGTTTACTACTTTGCACAGCCATGGAAAACACTAGCTACTGTCACAAAGACAAATTAAAATACTTTGTCAGTAAAGGAAGAAGGGTTCATTAAACACACGCAATAATAAACAAAATTGTGTACTTGTTACAATTACAAAGAATTCTTTGTAAAATAGTTGCCAACGATCTTCTTATAATTAAACAGATGAAATATTGCATGTTTACTACATATAATTTTCTAAAACATACAAAATTGTTTATGTAGCTTAATGTTTACAACAAACTTGAAGAGTAGGACACTTGCTTGTTAAAATTCAACATTAATTTTACACAATCCATACTTTTGTGAAATTTACTTTTATTTATTTGTAGTGTTACAAAAATGTAATTGGGAACTATTTACCAATGAATCCCTTGTATAAATACAAAAAAAAAAATCCCAATACATGAAGGGAAAGGATAAGCGAACGAGGACACGTGGCACACAGTTTGGAGGCAACGTCCGCTGCGTTGCCGGGGAGACCTCTGTCGAGCAGTTCGAAGGCGGATAGGGGAGGCGGGTCGCGCGAAAGGAGATCTTTATGAATTGGTGGCAGCGGCGTGACCGGACGACACGTAGCGGCAATTTCGCGCCGCGCCGCGCCGTGGGCTCGGCTTGCGTGCCGGGTGCCGCTGCCGCCGTTATTGGCAATTGTTTGCGGTCGCCGCGGAATAGCTGCTTCCTCTCGGAATATAGCTGCCGGCCGTCTAGATGCAGGATTCAGATTGCGTGAGCTTCCTGCCCCTCTCATTGAGCCTACTTACGGTCATCGGGGATTAGAACATACTGCAGTAAAATAAAATTATGCCAGATGCAAAATCAATGAGTGAGTGAATAGATTTGGCGGCTCTTAAAAGCGAGCTCTTGAGAACCGATTAGGGTGAAGTGCGGTGAGCAAGGAACAGCGCTAGAATGAAGGAGCGGGGAAGTGGGAGATACCGAGAAAACCCGACGACCTGCGGCATCGTCCGGCGCGATTCCCACATGTGAAAATCCAGCAGCGATTCCACCGGGAATATAGGCCAGTTAGCCTAGGTGGGAGGCGAGTAGACTAACCACTACACCACTGCCCCCTCCCTTCCCAGCTGCTAAATGTTTTGTGAGAATTGACCCTGCAAATTTATTTTTTTCTGATGAACAAAAATTTATTTTCTGTTCATTACTTGAGCCCCGAAAAGTTTGCCGTTTCGATAACCTTACAGTACTCTACACACCAAGACACTGTAACTTGTCCGTTGTCTGTCGCCGCGACAGAAGTAGTAGTGGTACTAATATGTATAGTCCATTCTCGATCACTTCCAACTTTTGTGAAGTCCTGCTAAAGTTCTGCGTTCAGGACTTTCCTCAGCCTCATGCAAACCAAAATGTAGCAAACTACACCAAACGTACAGCGCACTGCAGTCGTGCGTCGTGAATTATATAATATTTTTCTTGACAACCATTTATTGTAATCCATTACCAACACATACATTTTTAATGTTTTTATATTTATATTAATTATAAATTAAATATTATAATGTATACATAATATATTAGTAATAGTTCAGTTTTAAACAAAAATAAGCTAGTTTATGTAAACAGAATTATAAAACGGTTTGATTGTAAAAAGTGTGGAGATACCGTGCATAGACTATAAAGCGTGTGCACCCTAGGCGATGTCTGATACCTACCAAAGATTACGGTCTCCTAGTGGAGAACCGTAGGCGCCAGTCATTCCTCGAGGGGGTAACATGGAATAGGGGCCTGTCAAGGAACAGCGACAGAATTCAAGGGCGGAGAAAACGGAAGATCGTTGATAAAACTCACCGGTAACGACAACGTCCGCCACGCTTCCCACATGCAAAAACCCACACTAAGAGATAATTACAAATCTTCACTGCATTGGGCAAGACACTGTCAGTTCGGTTGTCACGTTTTATTTTCGTCGTTGTTCACTAGCAAAAGTAGCACAAATAAACAACTGCTCTGAGTACAGCATGCCGCTAATTGAATTTGCAAATTTTTTTGTTTCAATTGATTACTAAACTGTTTGCAAATATTTACAAGAATAAAGTGCTTATTTTGTAATCACTATGTAATATTTTTATTGTCATTGCAAAATACTTAAATGTTTATCACAAAAAAATATTGGGATTGTGAATTTTCATAGATAATTATTCCGGTGACAGGTTCAAAAGTTCAACTATATTCGACATTATAGGGTACTATAAGCTTACTTACCAAGACTCCAAGAAAAAGTAATAGAAATTCAGCGGTAACTGAGTTCAGAGAGCCCTGCGCTTACTTCTCTGCCAGGTAGTTGACATTTCTTACTATAGTCGGTTCACGACTGGAAGAGACTTTCTTGAAGCCCTGCTAAAGATCTACTTTCAAGCCCATTTTGTATCCTTCCGCCAAAGGTAAAGAAACATTGCCATGTGGCAGTCACATGGCAATGTGTACATGCAATGTTTACATTCCACTGTGTGTGTACATGTGTTCGTACATGCACGTACCCATTATAAAAGTCATGTATATATTATTAATGGATATTCCACAAGCGTAAAGTTTTTAATCTTGACAATTTCACACAAAAGAATATGCGATGCAAGCGAAAAACATTTCATTCTATAAACCCAAAATGTGAGTATTAAAAATTTGATGTTTCGTGTGTGTGTGTGTGTGTGTGTGTAGGTTTGATTTTGACTGGGGGGTTGGGTGGGGGAGAAAAACTTTCACTTTGATTACATATTATAGATGTGGCACAATACTTTGCATTGAAATGTGTCAACATTCAAGGAGTCCATCCAACAACATAAACATGGCACCGCCCATCTCTCATAAGCCCCCGAATGGCCGTGCTGTCACGAGGTCAGGAACCGAAGTTCCTCTAACTCTTATAGTGGGTTTACAACAAAAATGCAACCCGACAGATTTTGTTCAAATAATTCAGCCGGCGGTAGGCTGCTGTGTTTATGTTTTAGTTGGGCTCCGGGCCCGTATTTAATGCTGTTAACCTCTGTTGCTATCTTAAAATATTTTTCCAAACAAAAATCTAACTTAAAACTAATACGAAAAGACATTGGTTTCACTAATGTCTAATATTTGAACAATTAAATTGAAACATGTTGCTAAGTAAATGCGTAGAGGAGGAACAAAATAAGTGTGCCACAGATTTCGTAAAGAAATCCTATAACAAATTAAACATAACTAAAAAATGTGGCTCCAGTAAACAGAATATTAGAGAGAACTGTTGTTTACAATAAGTAAAGAAGCTGACAATGGTGTATCCTAACATCTCCAGTTTTCATTAAGTTAAACATCCTAAAGGCATAAGCTACAGTACTTATAAATACTGTTTATTTATTTAATAGTTAGTTAGAAGTATAGGTAATAACTTATGGATTGTAGTGATTCATTTTGCTACAGAATTACCATAGATCAAAACAAAATAGTATATAAAAAACTCAACACAGCAGCAACTATATATAAAAAAATGAATACATCCATTTCCACTCCAAAAATTAGAAACCAATTATTCAAAAAAATTACATACTTCAATAGCTGCTCTCTGATGTAGACTGCTACTTTACATATAATGCTATAAAGCAATGCTCAACAACATTACCCTACAATTTAACACTACACAAAAAGATTTTGCAAAAAAAGGATACAGCAAACGGAATGTTGTGCTCCTGCAGCCAATTGATGATGGCATCCTTCCTCCAGCTACTGTTGGGGAACTTCTCCAGCTGAAATCACCATACGATACAACACTGATAATTTACAATAACTCAATGACAATGGCTGAAGAACAGCGGTGTTGGGGAAATGCATTAATACACAATTGTTTTCTTAAAAGATTATGACTGCAATTTCATCGATTACGATGTCCTCTCGTGTTTAGTGAAGTGATACAGATATGTTTAATAGTAGGGGAAGTTCCAGTTATATCGACTGTAATCTACTTAGTGATTTATAACAATGGCAATTAATACCGGAATGTAACTTCTAAATACAAAACAAGCAGTTTCTGCAGCATCTTAAAATGCACCATCTCTCCATAACCTATATAAAATTAATTGGCTATAAAAAATCACTATAGAGGCAATTTTCCTTACCATTGTCGGATGTATTTATAATAAATTTACACTGTATATATTGGGTTGTTCATGAAGAATCCTTCGCAGGCGTACACAAATTCCAACACAAAGTAGTTTTTATTTTTAATTACACATTGTAATACGACCTTTTGGTTAGGTGATTCATACACTCACATTTTAGTCTTTATAAACCTACAATCCTAGGTTAGTGTAAAATCCAAAAATCCTACGTTAGTTGAAAAATGTAAAATAGTGATTCACCCATCGTGGGCTTAGGTTCTGTTATGTTAGGTGGGCACATGTTACGAAATTAGTCGGACGTTAATGCCCCTCGTATATTCGTGTTCTGCATCATTAGCAGAGTGGATTATTTTAATTTTGACAGAAAAGCCCCTAAACTTAATAATTACCTAAATAAAAGGTTAAAAAGACACGTAGACAACGTTCGGCGACGTTATCAAGTTATTAATAAATTTTCTTTATGTTCTTGTAAACACATTTCGTAGGCCAACATAATTGACCTTAACACACACAACTTGCAAACGCAATGGTTAATACTATATATATTTTAACATACCTTAACACTGTGGATCTGGAGAGTTTCAACATTTCTGCCGCTCTTTCCGCGATGTTGCACGGTTTCATTTCTCCTCGCCTAATTAGGGAATACAGCGATTCGGTGAGGTTAATGATGTCCTGTTGGCGTTGAAGAGTGGTTACTTCTCTATTCTTCACCTTGCTAGAACTCATGACTGCACTCAAAAACTACCGCAACATACAACGTAAAATACGGTAAATAAAATTTTAAGCAAAACCTGAAATAAATTTAAAAAATATTAAACACGTGGGAACGCACTATGAGTAATCTCTTATACAGTTTTCAGAAACGAAAATACAACGAGAAATNTAAAAAAATATTCAACACGTGGGAACGCACTGCGAGTAATCTCTTATACAGTTTTCAGAAACGAAAATACAACGAGAAATAATAAAGAGCGGATATTAGTAAAAAAAAAACCGATAAATGAATTATTATAGGTTAAACAAGATAATAGCACAAATTCTCTGGCACGTGTGTCAACCACAGCCAGTCAACAACACACGGAACGAAGGTTTGTAAACAAATGGCCGCTCTACTTTAACCTTGAGCAGGATCATGTGACTACGCAAGAAACGTTGAAATCTAAATACGTTAGCATCACGTCATTAATAATTGGCATAATAAGGCACAAGTCTTTTCAAAGCTCATTTGTAATGATTGTAGCAAAGATCAGTACATATCCCTATACTAATTTCGAGTGTTTCTGATCAGTACATTTTGCGATAAGACAGTGTGAAATGTTGTTATCTACGTTGGAAAGCTTCGAAATAGTGTTTGTAATCTGCGCAGTGTATGGAAAATAGTCTTGGCACCTCGAATCAAGTGTATTTTCTATACGTATATTAGTACATACGACACACGTAAAATATTTGCGTAATATAAAAACATGTATTGCAAACACACTGCAAAGCAGTTCAAGCTCCAGGCATTAAGCCCTACCGTACGTGGAATTACTACTTGACACCAAAATTACCGGCTATAGTTAATTCCTACTAGAGAATAAAGGGACTGCGGTGGTGTTGTGATCAGACCACTCGCAGTTTGATTCCTGGATTTTTGCAAGGGAAAAACGTGGCGGATGTTTCCGTTGGCCGGTGTGTGTTCTCGGAGGTCTCCCGTCTCGCCGCTCCAGTACCACTCTCACTTCACACATCAGGTACTAACGACCTCAGCCGCAAAACCCCACCCGAAATATCATTCTGACTCAAGAATTAAGGCTCGAATTCACCTCTTATGCAGAAATTTTTCGTTTTCTCGACATGATATCTGTTTCAGGGTAATTGTCGAAAATTTCTGGCTATACAAAATTTGCTTTTTGCGAGATATTTAATATTTTTTGTATTTAATTTTACTACAAGTGATTTGGTAGTTGTAAAAAGACAGGAACCTATTGATATTTTAAATTTTATACCACAGTACACATGACAAGCTTAGGACTACGCAAGACGTAAGTGAAAACGTTAACTTTTCATGATGAAGGACGCAAATCAATAACATAAAAAAGAAAATAATGTCGAATCGTTTAACACTCATTTAAAAACTTACTGAAAATTTGGTAGTATGTGAACACTTGTTGGTATTTCTAATAGATTATTTTCACATGTGTAATATGCACTTGACTTAAAAAAAAAATAAAAAAAATTGTGTTTGATGCACTTGCCTAATAAATGCCCAACCGGGCTGCAATTTCTCTTGTTTTGTCGCACTTACTCATTCTAACAATTTTCCATTTTGCGTTCGGTAATACACTTTTTTCCCTTAATTTTATACCCATAAACGGCCCGAAACTTCCACTGCAATTGTATGTTTCAAAATGGATGGCAATAATCAGTGAATTTAAAATTTTCCTGTCACAAATCTTTAATGTTATTTCCTCTGGAAACTCCAGCTCGCTAGCTCAACTGGTAAGAAACATACAGTGTTTAGTTATAATATTTGGCGAATTTATAGGTAATTCTCCTTACACTGTGTATTAAATTAACAAAAATTTTAAAAAACGTGTTTGAAAATTTATTATGATTCTCGTATTGTTTCTTCCTTTAAGTGTATTATGTACTGTGTTCCTTTTATGGTTTTTCATTTCAAGTGCATTTATAAAGGCAATTAAAAAAAATATTACACTAACATATATGTAAAATAAAAGTGTCTACGTAACTTTGTACAAATAATATGTACGACAATTCCACATGTATGTAATTGTTTAACAAATCATAACTTAAAGATTATTTAATCGATTTGAATAATTTAATAATATTAATAAGTTTCTTGACAGCCACAACGTTAGAAAATTGTATGACATTGATTGCACCAAAAGTTAAAACCAGGAAATTATTTTAACAAATTTACTAATGGTCTTAAACTTTTGACAGGTACACTATGCTATTTGTTTACAATTTTTTTCTGTACTGCAAAGTATAAGGCAAACAGCTTAACTTATATAGATGCATTTTCGAACACGTTACTTTACAAAAACCTAAATCAGCAGGGAACGAAATATTCCGTTATAGTGGATGACGACGGGCCTTAAAGCGTTTCGAGGCAGCAGGTTTCAGTAGGTCAGAGCCCGGTCGCATGGTTACACACGGCGCTGCTCACAAGTTGCGAGCATTCGGTTTGAAATTTTAAACATTCGCGCGTCGGGATAAGCAACGCCGAAGTTTGTTTCTCGTCAGTTGCTGCCCGTAAATATTCCTTTATGAGCTACCTCCCCATCACGCCTTTTTTATTTCGTCTCGTCCGCGTTCCAGCAGAAGCAGATAACCGTAACCAGATGTTTTATTGGCGCCCGGCGCCCCCTGTTTACCCTACTTGTTAACTCACCTCCACCGGCCAAGTATACTGACGTTCGTAAACACAGCTGTTCCCGGCTCGGACCACAGGCCATAAGAGTCACGATGACGTAGACTGGATTTTTTTTCTTTTCTGCTCATGTCCCTAACATTAGTTCTCGAATTGCCAACACAACTGTCAAAAACATGTGTTCCATTGACGTCCAGTTTGTTTACATTTGTTTCTACAAGACTGCTGTGGAAATGCTTGGGCGGCTCTTAACTTCGAGGTCTTGGGAGCAGGAAGTTCTGCAAGAGACTCATGACTTTATATACAGATATAATATATATATATATAGGTGATGGCCTACGCACATAAAAAATTCGCCTAACTTCACCTCGCCTGGGATTTCTGTTTCTACATAAGGGGCGTGGTCTTGACTTACCTTCGGTGGGTAGAGACCCGCTCAACTGACCATCTCACTGCTGTTGCCTGCATGAGTGCTGGACAACAAATGGCACGGGGTGAGCCAGTGTGCTGCTTCGAAGCTTCTCCTGCTGCCCCTTCCTTCCCCTGCGCGTCACCGTGACGTCATTCCAGTCAGCCATGATACCACCAGGGGGCGTTTCCGCTCCAGGATCATCGGAAAATGTTCCAGAAGACGACGACAATTTTGTATAAAAGGCTTGTGTTTTCCCCTGTTCGGGGAGACAGGCCAGGGACTTTTTAAGGGAAGAATTGGGTGTTCCACTGATTTAAAAAAAAGGGGGGGGGGCTCTGCATCATTATTAAAAGATTTGAAATATTTTCTTTAACTGTTTTGTATAAAACAAAATATATATAAACTGAAATATCTTTGTGGGGAAATTAAAAGCGAGGGATTTTATTAAAATCTTTANGGGGGGGGGGGTTCTATTCCTTGAAAATCGAACCTATTCTGAGGAAACAGAAACGGAGCCCTATTTGCTTGTGTCGGCAGAAACCGTCACATGTAGACAGAAAAACTGCGCAAATCGGCTACAGAATTATCGATTCACTTTATATGCTGCACAGTAAATTTAAAACGAGCAAGGCGCACTAGCCACTATGCCAATCTACCAGCTGGCTTTTGTGATTTTAACAACCAGCTGAACGCCTGGTTATCCGCAAATAAAGAGAACGGAGCATGATCTAAATAACCTGAAAACTTTTCCATTTCCCATTTACAACTTAAATACTCTTTTTCATAAATAGTAAATTTCCATCCTGCCTGAGTTAATAATTTACTGGTGTATGGTATCGCCACAAAATAAGCATATTTTATTTGATTCAAACACGCCCCCATAGCCACAAAACTTGCATCACAGTGCAAAAAAATTCTTCAGAAAAATTTGGCAAATGCAAGACAGGAAGATTCGCTAACATTTATTTTAATTTTTGAAAAGCGTTTTCTTATTCCGCATTCCACACAAAAGCTAAATTTTTTTTCTTTTCAACTGTTTTAATTGTTCTGTAAGGTCATAAAATTTTATAATAAATTTGCTATAAAAAGCAATTATTCCTAAAATATTTTAANACATTTTTTTCTTTTCAACTATTTTAATTGTTCTGTAAGGTCATAAAATTTTATAATAAATTTGCTATAAAAAGCAATTATTCCTAAAATATTTTAATACCTCTTAAATTTTTTGGTTGTGGAAAATTTACAACAGATTCTATTTTCTNAATACCTCTTAAATTTTTTGGTTGTGGAAAATTTACAACAGATTCTATTTTCTCATGACCAATGCGTAAATTACCCTTAGAAATAATAAACCCTAAATATGGCATATTATGTTGTGCCCAAATAATTCTTTCCGGATTCACCGTCAGGCCTTACTTAAAGCCTCTAACACAGTCCGCAAATGGTAAGGTATTCCTCCAATGTGTTACTGAGCACGCACACATCATCAATGTAAGTAAATACGAACTCGTACAAGTACCGTCCTAACTCGTTATTCAACGCTCAGGACATACTTTGAGGCCATAAATTTACCCCCATGGGTAGACGCGTCCACTAGTACAACCCCCAAAGGGTACAAAACGCTAACGGTGCTCTATTTTCCAGGTGTAACTCACACTGGAAAAAAGCAGAATTTAGATCAAATATGGTGAAATATTTGGCTCTTTGCAAGTGTCGGAAAACAGTTTACATAACTGGTACCGGATATGAATCAACATACAATTTTTTACTAACCTTTCTATAATCAAATATTAACCGATATTGACAAGGTGTTTTTTCGGTAACAAAAAGGACGGGCTCGGATACAGACTAGTGGAACCGTCCACAATTCCCTATTGCTTTAAATCATTGATTAACTGCTTAAATATTTGCATTTTGGGTGCAGACCACAGTATGGCATGCACACGACAGACTCGCAAACTTTTAATTTCTAAACGAAAGAAATATCTTTACAAAGCGCTACCTTTGACGTAAGCATCTTTCGACAGCGGGAAGGTTTAATTTGCAAAGCAATAATAGTCTCAGCGGAAAAACTAAATTTAAACACTTTTCTTGCTATTGGGCATCACCCATAATTTTATTACAAGTTTCGTGTTTTATGAGAGACGCAGATGAAACTGAATCTACCAATGCGGACATAGTTAAATTACCTATTAGTAATGGAACATACAACAAACCATTCCTATTAAACAAATTGGTGTTTGAAACTGAACCTAATCCCGCAGGTTTCCTCGCAACGGACATTTGAATTGAAGGTGACCAGGATTACCGCATCGGTAACTAATTACCATTTTTACCGTTTTATGGCCATCGGCCATTTCTTTTTCTTCTTACGGGTCCCCGTTTCCTGGCAGTACTACTCTCCTGTCACTTTCTGCCTTTTGATAAAAATAGTTTTCCGTTGTGTGATTTACTCGAAAACCAATTTGACATTTCTGATTCGGCTTAACCCGTACGGAATTTCCTTCTCCTTTTTTGGTTTTATAAAAACATTTTGCAGTCGGGTGGTTTGACAGAGAACAAATTTAACACTGTCTTTTAGGTGTTTCCTCTCCTTATCCATATTTTGCTTACAATCGCCAATGGTTAATTCGACTTGAATTATCAACACCAGGCAACAAGTTAAAAAACAAAGTTTTTACCAAATTTTGTTCCGCAAATGGCAAACCCAAAACTTTTACTAGTCTAATCATATCATTTAAAAAATGTTGCATTGATTCTCCAGGACGCTGAAAACTTTCTAAGATTTTCATGCGCTGGTGTACAATGGCTACTCGAGTACATGTTTGCCGCAAAATAGCCAGACAAAGTTAACTAAAGGATATACGCTCATTAATAGCTTGCCCTACCACACTCTGCCAGGATTCAGGAACTTTAAACATTATGACAGCATATAATACTGCTATTTCCCAGATGTCAAGTGAAGCTGCTTTGGCAATTTGACGAGCAATTTCACTACAGCACACAAATTAAAACTACGCACTACCTCGAAACCATCACTAAACCTATTATGTATATATTTAAGATTTTTAAGATCTCTGATTGAAGCGGACTTACCCTCATGTTCACCAGCAACTCCTCCTTTCCTCACCAACTTACGCATCAGGTGGCGCAAGACTTCGACTCCGTCCTCCGGCTTGCAGGTTACATCCACATCAGTGAGCGCTATCTGCAGGGATTATTTCCCAAAGTTTGAATCCAGGCAGTACGACCGGCTCCTATAGAAGTCATTTTACGAATTAGTTTGATGCACCCAAACTAGGTTCATTTTCTTTAGCACTGTAGCAACCCCAAACAATTTTCAATGAATTCAAAATTCCTTAATTGATTACCTCTTTCAACTGAGAGTACTGGCGAAGCAGAGTGGCGTATTTTTGTTATCTACANTCAAAATTCCTTAATTGATTACCTCTTTCAACTGAGAGTACTGGCGAAGCAGAGTGGCGTATTTTTGTTATCTACATTGGACGGTTTACGCCGACACATGAAAATAGGACTCCGTCTCTGTTTCCTCAGGAAGATGTTCGATTTTCAAGTAACAGACACCCCCGTTAGTGTGTCATCAAAGAGAATCATAAAACTTCGTCTGGGATTGCACAGTAAAAGAAAACTTAGTTAAATATATATATATATATATTTCCCTTTTTTTGAAGTAGAAAAAATAAAATTCCCAATGTATGGTTACAAAATATATTTAAAGTTTTTTTATAAAATCTCATACTTTTAATTTCCTCATAAAAAAGTTTCGGTTTTTATATATATTGTTGTTTTACACAATTTAGTCTAGGTTTGCACAGTAAAAGAAAACGTAGTCACAAAAATATATTTCCCCTTTTTTCTGAAGTAGAAAAATATTAATTCCCACTGTGGGATTACAAAATCTATTTAAAGGTTTTAATAAGACCCCTTGTTTTTAATTTCCCCACAAAGATATTTCAATTTATACATATATTGTTTTATACAAACTAATTAAAGAAAATGATTACATATCTCTTATTAATTATGCAGAGCAACCCCTCCCCTCTTTTTTAACAGAGGAACACCCGTTCCTTCTCTAATGAAGTCCCTAGCCTGTATCCCCGAACAGGAAAAAGCACAAGCCTTTCATACAAAATTACCGTCGTCTTTTGGAAAATTTTCCGACTATCCTGGATCGGAAACGCCCCCTGGTGGCGTCATGGCTGGCCGGCATCGCATTGTCATGGAGACGCGCAGGGGAAGGAAGAGGCAGCAGGAATAACTTCGATGCAGCACACTAGCGCACCATGTGCCATTTCCTGTCCAGCACTCATGTAGGCAACAGCAGCGAGATGGTCAGTTGAGCGGGTCCCATCGAACCAAAGGTAAGCCATGTCCATGACCCTCATGTCGAAACAGTAATCCAAGGCGAGGTGACTTAAGCGATTTTTTTATGTGGCATCCGGCAGTGATATATATATATATATATATATATATATATATATTATGAAAATATATAGTATTCTGCACAATTTTAAATGCTCCAGATGTGTTTAAACCCGGAATAAGTAGAAGTACTGAAATTTAAAATCAAGCAGTTCTACTAATGTAGAACTACATGTGCTAATTAGTAGTATTAACAGTAAAATATTGACAATTTTGTAATGTCATAACAACCATAGAGCTCTGAGAAATAAAAACAGTTACTTTGCAACTGACATGCACTATGTACCTCGTATTACCCCTACGCTACCAGCGACGATTTGTAGCACTTCAGAAAGAGGGGTAACACAATTTTTCATTGTACTGGGAGTTCCGTGTTTGAACCCTGGTCAAGCTGCGCACATGTGTTCCTCTAAGCTGAAAAAGTAATATTTGCCGCATCTCTGTAAAGGCTGGCTATATATTTGATTTATGATTTCTTGGGAATAAAATACTCCTGCATGCTAGGAAATACCTGGGTAAGTTATGCTATAATTTTACTATGCCATTCATCTTGCTGTAAACTCAGAAACTGAGAAATTAGTAATGTTATATAGACACGTTTGTTGACTAATATACGTTTACTAATAGCAGTCACCTAGTTCAAAATTCCCTACCTTGTGATTCTCTCTTGACAAATTTCAGGTGTACCATTGTTACAAAAGGAAGCGAAATTAACTCATATTTTTGTCATATGATGTATTTGACTGGCCTATTTAACAGCAGAGCTTGCTAAGACGGAATACTTGTATATATTAACCAAGATTTACTGGTAGCTTTATATTCGCCTTTATAAATATTTTTGAGGATTTATAGCGATACATAAACACTAACACATCGTGAAACACTAATGGGGTTGCTACGGGAAATAAAATTATGGTATCCAGAATAAAAGACAACATGATATAACAGAAATAAAGAAAAATATTTAGAAATAATATTGAGTAAAACAGAATTGTTTATAAACTTAGAAATTTTTCATTGTGATTTATGTTAAATGGTTTTATCTCTTTTGCATTTTGAATTTTATGTTATCAGTCTTTGGAAGGTTGTGTGAACTTTGTGCCAGTCGCTTCGTACAGTCCTCCGGAACTTCAAAATGCAACAACATGCAAACAAATACAACACGTAGTTCTTGTTATGTTTCTATAGCAATTTTCACTTGTTAACTATTTGCCGTGTTTATTTTCTTTTTCTTTTTGAAATATTAAAATTTTATATTATTACGGTTTTTCTGATTTTCAAAGTAATAAGAATATTTAATTGTCCAACCAACTTACTTGAATGCTACAAACCAGCAAGTCAGTCATCGCCAAAGAAAAAAACCCCGTTCACATACAAGGAAAAATTAATTATCTTTGTACACTACCAGGAATNAGTCAGTCATCGCCAAAGAAAAAAACCCCGTTCACATACAAGGAAAAATTAATTATCTTTGTACACTACCAGGAATATAAAATACCGGGCGTAGTTAGTTTGAAAAATATAGAATTTAAGTAGAGTTTAACGTCTCGTCGACAGCGTGGTCAGTAGAGACGGAGTAAGCTGCTCAGAGGAGCTGAAACGGGGAAGGAATCGACGATTAACTGTATTAAGGATCCATTCCAGCATTCGCCTGGCGTGATTACGGGAAACCGTGAAAACCNAGTCAGTCATCGCCAAAGAAAAAAACCCCGTTCACATACAAGGAAAAATTAATTATCTTTGTACACTACCAGGAATTTAAAATACCGGGCGTAGTTAGTTTGAAAAATATAGAATTTAAGTAGAGTTTAACGTCTCGTCGACAGCGTGGTCAGTAGAGACGGAGTAAGCTGCTCAGAGGAGCTGAAACGGAGGTAGGAATCGACGATTAACTGTATTAAGGATCCATTCCAGCATTCGCCTGGCGTGATTACGGGAAACCGTGAAAACCNTAGGAATCGACGATTAACTGTATTAAGGATCCATTCCAGCATTCGCCTGGCGTGATTACGGGAAACCGTGAAAACCCGATATTAGGATGGCCGGACCGAAAATTGAACCCAGGTCCTCCATTATGCGAGTCCGATGGTTTACAACTGCGCCATTTCGCTCGGCAAAATGTACGTAAAGTTATACAAGGCTTCTACTATTATGCCGGCGAAGCAGTAAAACTGTGTGATGACGTCACTCTGGGCAAGTTCAGTAGTCCGGGCAATCGTGATCTTCAGAAGCCTTCCCGCCGCTGAATAACTTCAAAGCATTTCTCGCTGTCTTGGGAGTTCACGATCCTGGTGTCCTTTGTTGCTGAGATCTCTTAGTGCGTTACCTTCACATTTGCGCTACAGGATTCCGGATTGTATTCTCGGATAAGCTATAGCATCATGTGACATTTTAGACCTACTGGTAAGTACAGTGTATAATTCACCTGGCGTTATTTTCCAAACTAGCCGGGTAAATATAAGACATTAGTAAGTAGGCCCTACTCATTAAAACAAATTTTGAACTTGACACTATCTAACGTTTCCAATGTGTATCTCTCCAACCATTCTTAGAAAGTAATCATCGTACTTTGCTCGATTCTGCCATCATGCAAGGCTATGGAAATCGCATACACCAAATTAAGAACTTTAAACAATCACCAGTCTGTTATAGTCCACCATAATTTCGAACGAATTTGAACAGGGAATTTGAACTGGGATCCGACATTTTCATACACTTCCAAAATTGTATTGGTTAATTAGTGATGGCTTCTAGGAAGTAAGTAATGTGCACTTTTAAAGGGAAATTGTTTTTAAATTAATTTATTTTTAGATATACATTCAGTCTATTCCAGATTAAAAAGGATTTTGTAATATTCTGTGTNTGTTTTTAAATTAATTTATTTTTAGATATACATTCAGTCTATTCCAGATTAAAAAGGATTTTGTAATATTCTGTGTTCCCCTGGCATGACCATACATTCTCCATTCGCATGTTAAATCGTGAATGCGTAAAAACTTGTTTGCTTCTCAAAACNTCCCCTGGCATGACCATACATTCTCCATTCGCATGTTAAATCGTGAATGCGTAAAAACTTGTTTGCTTCTCAAAACTCATTTATACGGGTTGAGTCAGTTGGTTTTGGAATGCCCCTCCCCCTCCCAGGCCTAAAAAAATTAAAATTAAAATATTTAATTTATAATTACTTAGTGAAAGTGATTTAACCCTTTTCCTTTCGTATACAACGATTCTTTTTTCGATTCTTACATTAAGTGAAACATTAATATATCCTCTGTATATATTGTTCATTTAGTTTTCACCAGCACCAAATTTACACAGCATATATAATTGTATATATATATATATATATATATATATATATATATATTAATAGGTGCAAGAATTCGTTCAAAAGTATCCGTTTTCAGGTAAACGCGCAAATCTCCATTAAAAATAAACACCGACACAAGTCCTCATTTAGTTTGAACCTGACGGAAATACATAGTTGAAAAAATTTCTCAAAACACGAATTTATCGTAAATTACCTGTACCGACTACCTGCAACTTAAATAAACTCTCTCGCCCAAGTATTTCTCCTTCGTCATTCCGTTAAACAATTCCTCTCGTCAGAGCGTGGCTTCAGTACCGTTTCTCATCACACGGCATCGCTTGTCCATCAAGATCCTCGTGTCTTACTTTAGGATTGACGATGAGGGAGGGGGATTTCAATGTCACGCTTCACATAAACCCACCCGGAACTCGAACGGAATCAGAGCGCGTTAATGGCTCTCATTCCAAGTGTACCTTGGTATTCCACATTTCTTCTTTCAGATGCATGCGCCCTCGATGGGATGTAAGGGGTCACGACGGCCGGCCGAGATTTACGGTGACAAGAAACGTCATTCTCCTCCACCGCTCGCTTCAGTCTGATGACATTTTGATTGCACGCGGACCCGTGACGACTTCTTGCTGCGGCCCGAACGGAACTCTCGAAGATGCCCTCTTGGAAGCCACGTCTACCAAAGTAAAAAATTCCTGTACTTGTTACAAACAATTGTTTGAATACTGGTTGCCAAAGATTTTCTTGTATAGTCCATTCACGGTTACTTCCAACTTTTCTGAAGCCCTGCTGAAGATCTACTACCAAGATACTCCTCTGACTCATGGAAACAAATCTTAACTAAGTCCAGAAAACTATACCAAAGGAATAATACACTGCATTTGTGCGCGCTCAGTGTAATAATATATTGTATATATCTATTTCATGCTAGGCATTACCAACATAACTATTTCCCCTGCTTTTATGCACATTAATTATAAATTAAATATTTTAATGTATAGGTAAAATTTACAAGTTAAATTTAACCAAAAATAAGGTATTTTTATGTTAACACAAGTATAAAACGCCTGTGATACATGACATATTTAGGAAAAAAACCACGCACGTCATACATAAAGTGATTTTTCAAAGGTTTGATTTTCAAAAATGTGAAGAAACCGCGAATATACTATAATTCTACAAATGAAATATTGTATGTATACAACAAATCATTTTAGAAAACATACTTAATTGTTTATGTAGATCAACTTTTATAAATAACTTCAAGTCTTCAACACTTACTTGTTATAACTAAACATTGTTATTGTACATTCCACACTAAGGTTTTGTGACGTTCACTTTAATTTACGTGTAGTGTTACAAAAATATATTTGGCAACTTGTTTTCAAAAAATTCCTTTCACAAGTACAAAAGAAAGTTTTACAGTGTATTTGGCGCACGAACTGGGTTGCAGTATGTTTCTAATATATCTTTCTAAAACAAACTGTTTTTACATGGGCATAATCTGAGTGCACGCCAAATGAAATAACACTTCATACTAGGGCGGAATACAACTTTCAACATATAACGCTTATTGCAAACTCTCCAACAAGGCTAAAAACACGACATTTTTATATAGCTTATAGCTTAAAAAAATTCGCGGCGAATTCTCGCAAAACTAGTATAATGCCCTGCAGAATTTCCACGAATAAAAGGATAGCGTCCCCCTTTAAATTCCCATAGGTAGAGGCAGAACGACGACAACCCTGCACGCCAGTTCAGAGCCTTGCGCGTAGTGCGATGGCGCACATGATGCACGTGGCAGTGTCGCCCTTATCGCTCCCGCACTTCTCGGCCCTCAAATGCGGAGAACAGGTCCAGGTAGACGGTGCCATTAACAAAAGCAGAGCTGAGTGATAAGTCCCGCCAGAATCTGTAAGAATGTTGATGTTGCCGGAGGGCAGTAATATCAGTAGGCTTCTAGCTCAATACCTATTCAAATTAAAACTAAACCACAATTTCTTGAATATTTCACATAACGGTATTAGTGGAATAATTTAGGCAGTCAAAGAAAGAGAAAGTTAACATAATGATGTAGAAATAAAGTAATGTCTACAAAAATGCTGTTGCCTCTTTTGAACTATGTCCGAAGTCATATACACAAACAATGAAAAACAACAGATAATGAATGCTTCATTCGTTAATTTTTTTTCCATGGCTAGTCTCTGTTTCTGTCTGCATCTAAAAAAATGTAATCTTTATTTAACGACGGCCAGAATTTAATATTATAAATACGCCCCTTATATGCGACTGGAAGAAACTTGATATAGTGTCTTGTTAGCACAGCTCTGTGCGTTTGCTCTGATTCTTCGCCAGATTTTGGAGCACACGTATTTTTGAGTAGACATAAAAGGTCGCTGTCCCTTAACCAGTTAAAGGGGTGAAATTCAATGCTACTCGAGCACCTTCCTGGACAAAAATACCAGTAAAATAAAATCAAAGCGCTTGCCACCACCTCAGCGTGCGCCTTCCAGAGTATCTCTGCACTTATCTTTATATTGTTCTTTTAATATCTTTCTTATCTGCTGTCTTTGTGCCCATTACTGTTGGCACTGTCATTTCTATAATATGCCATTCAAGCGAATTTGCAACCAGTGCCATCACGAGTCGAACACGTCTGACATGGGCAGCTAACAAGAGGTCAGAAGGAGTCTTCTTGAGTAGCTCCCACACGTCCCAGCCAGCGCACAGTCAACTATGAGGACCTCCGCAGGGCACTGGCTTGGTCGGCTAATGGTCCTCCTGAACTTTCCGTGGCACTCGTGGACTCTTTCGGCGAGGCCTTTTCTTTCTTGCCAACGCGTGTCAGAGCGTCGTGGACAGACAACATTGTAACCCCCATCCAACCTTCAGCGTACCGAGTGCCTGAACTGTCAAAAGACGTGTTATCAGAGCCTGGGTGACGGGTGAGTCCTGCACAAGTAATTATTTACCCTTATTGCCTCAGGTTATAAAGACCAGGGCCGTCCACAGGGATGTGCGACAGGTGTGGCCGCACAGGGTCTGGCGCCTTTGGAAATGCGGGAA
>NQII01000392.1:22807-71466 GCA_002778355.1 Clitarchus hookeri | reverse complement strand
GGGGGGGGGGGGTGCTTTGCGCCTAGGGGAACCTCGCGTTTGGAAAAAAAATCATAAAATATATTTAAATTGTAAGCATTCATTTGGTGGTAAGTTACACATTTTTCTATAAAATGCGTGCATATAAACATGTTTATTTATAAAATGTAAATTATTTTATCAATAAAACGTACGCGGGAGGTGCGGGCGTTGGAGATCAGAGCATATTATTCGAAAGGTGATTATGTTGTGGGAAAGGCCGGTCAACTAGTTTTGAAGGGAAGGGTCTCGCAAAAGTTCTTGCAGCTCGCCACGCTTTCGCTAGGGTTGAAAGATTTGGGCGGCTCTTAACCATGAGGTCTTGTTAGCCGATGAGGGTGGATGAGGCGAGAATGTAGCAGCGCCGGATTGCAAGGGCAGGGGAACGGCAAATCCCCGAGAAAACGCGTCGACCAACGGAATCGTCCGGCGCGATTCCCACTTGCAAAAACCCTGGAGTTTTCTTTTCAGATCACTGCAGAACAAAGACTTAACTTACATAAAATGTAAACAGGGTATGCCATCCATTTTTACAATATATATCGTTTAACGTTTTATAATGCTCACCACGTATACCATGCATTCAGGAACATTACAAGGATTTTAAAATTTTCATATTATTTGAAAACTAGGTAAAAAACGCCATCTACACTCAGAATGGGGCTGCGGTGGTACAGTAAATAGACTACTCGCCTCTGACTTAGGCAAACCGGGTTCGCTTCCCGGCTTGACCGCTCCCGGATTTTCGCATGTGGGAATCGTGCCTGACGATGCCGCTGGTCAGCGGGTTTTCTCGGGGATCTCCCGTTGTCTCCGCCCTTACAATCCTGTGCTGCTCCATACTCACCTCGCCTCACCCTCGTCGACTCTCAAGACCTCGATGTTAAGAGCCACCCAAATCTCTTCTCTCACTCACTCACTACACTCAGATTGAAAGTTCTTGTGAAGTCACACTCTGCGAAAGCCAGCTGAGGAGCCAGCTGTGGATTTACTTCTGGAACAGTCTAACAAAGTTGCTTTGAATAGCGCACCTTACTGCTAACTCGCCAGCTGGACATCAGTAAACAATTTATTGGTGTTGGCTCCTTTCGCTACAGTGTTCGAGCACAGTATTTTTTACGTTTCTCTTATTTTTATCCCTCCAAGAGTAGTTGGCTCTGTCTGGAGGTACAATCCACCATTTACACCGTTCCTTGGGCAGTTAGAGCTGTGTGACTTCACCAAGCGCCATTTTTTGGGGCTGCTAAAGTTTGTAAAATAATATAAAATTTCAAGAATACAATAAAAATATACACACCTCAAAGAGAGTTTTGCACTATAATTAATTCATGGTTACTTCCAACTTTTTTGAAGCCCTGTTTAAGTACTACTTCCAGGATGTCACTCCGCCTCATGCAAACAATGCTTAACAAAGCCCAGAAAATTACACCAACAGGACAACACACCACATTCGTGCGCACTAAGTTAAATATTAGTTTGTATTTTAACTATTACGCACTATGCAGTATAAACACGCCTATTTTCTCCTTATTTATATTCGTACTAACTATAGATAAAATATCATAATTTATATATAAACTATAAGTCAAAGTTCAATTTAACTAAAAACCAAGTACGTTTATGTTAATAGAAGTATAAAACGCTTCTGATACAGGAAATATTTAGGTAACAGCTAAAGATATCATACAGAAGGTGATTTTCAAATGTTTAATGCAAAAAGTGCAAAGAAACCGTGAATATTCTATACCTGTTATTTGATTGCTCATGAAGAATGTTTTCTGGAACAGTAGGTGCATCACAAAGAGAATTGCAGTCGTGGTATTCTGTACAGACGGTGTGTATTTCCATCCCGTATTTTTTGTTAGACCAAGAACAACCTAGTAACTTAGTACTCTCAATAGTGCCAAGATTTTGAGCTGTCTCTTTCTTTCCTTGTGAAAATATTATACCTTAAAGATGCTAAATTAATTATTTTTTTGAGTTTCTAAATATTAATGGGCTCTCAAGACGTCGTTAAGAGTAGTCCGAATCTCCTAACTCAACTCTAAATATTATATAAGATTTAGTACTAAAAACGTTGCAAACGTACCCTCGCAGAGTCGCTGTATTATGACTGAACTTTTCGTATTCCTGTGGAAGCAAAATGACCCACGTCNGTCGCTGTATTATGACTGAACTTTTCGTATTCCTGTGGAAGCAAAATGACCCACGTCCCTGAAAGTGCCCTTACAGTTACGGCGTAGTAAAGATGCCTTTCCTCTTTCTCAATCTTTCCTCTCAATAAAACCTAGAGCCAGGCTGCGTGCTAGCAGGCGCCTAGAGACGCTCAACTGAATCAACCTTGCGTGATACCAGTCACTTGTTCGTCACTCAATTCTTTTCACTGCATTTAATGTGTTTTGCCAAGTTGTATGATTCCGCGTACGGAAAGCATCACTTAATAACTTCGCTTAAATGCCCCTTCAACGAGATAAAGTTTCTCCGCTTCCACATTTCCAGATACTGAGTATTAGAAAAGCCTGGAGACAAATTTTTACCTGTGCAGCTTCGAAGGAATTGTGGTACCAAAAACTAATGAAAATTTTTGTATCCAGATTCATGCGTAGAAAAGACTGCNTCCGAATCTCCTAACTCAACTCTAAATATTATATAAGATTTAGTACTAAAAACGTTGCAAACGTACCCTCGCAGAGCCGCTGTATTATGACTGAACTTTTCGTATTCCTGTGGAAGCAAAATGACCCACGTCCCTGAAAGTGCCCTTACAGTTACGGCGTAGTAAAGATGCCTTCCCTCTTTCTCAATCTTTCCTCTCAATAAAACCTAGAGCCAGGCTGCGTGCTAGCAGGCGCCTAGAGACGCTCAACTGAATCAACCTTGCGTGATACCAGTCACTTGTTCGTTACTCAATTCTTTTCACTGCATTTAATGTGTTTTGCCAAGTTGTATGATTCCGCGTACGGAAAGCATCACTTAATAACTTCGCTTAAATGCCCCTTCAACGAGATAAAGTTTCTCCGCTTCCACATTTCCAGATACTGAGTATTAGAAAAGCCTGGAGACAAATTTTTATCTGCGCAGCTTCGAAGGAATTGTGGTACCAAAAACTAATGAAAATTTTTGTATCCAGATTCATGCGTAGAAAAGACTGCCTCAGACTTTTTAAAATGTGCCATTTGGCCAACGGAAATGTTTGTGGTGAACGCAACATTATTTTCTCGTAACAACAAAGCCGTTTGTGACTTTAAAATAAGCCCCTATTTATTTAACCTTTTAACATATTTTTATTGATCACAGCAAAATATTATGTGCTCATACCATAAAATACTGCCGTGATGAATTTTAACCAAATATATTTTAGCTGTAAATTGATTTTCCGATGCGAAAATCTTTTTCTATGGCTGTTCACGATAAAGTAAGCAGTTTCGAAATCAACGATAGGAAAACGTTACTGCTATTAACTGCACATATTTTAACGGGCGCACTGAGTGACATGCGCCCAGTAAAATTGGTAACGATGGAGTAAAGTAGTTCCATATCTTAACGGCGAATAAAAAGTGTTAGGTAACCATTTGTGATAATTCTGATTATTTCTTTCGCTTTCTGTTTTTATATGCATCGAAGTTTAAATGAGCAGATTTTGTGGATTATTAACTTTGCTAATAATGTCACAGTATCACTTGGCCGATGCATAAATAAAGTGATGAGGCCCATCGAAATATTAATTTTACAAAAGGCGTAAGAGCACATAACGTGCATATAAGTAGATCTTAAGCAGCGCTTTCGAAAGTGCCCATTTACAGTGATCAGCCTATAATAATAACAATCTCCTAACTGTGATTTGCCGTTAAATATTTGTATGATTTTTTTTTTGCTCATGTCCACTTAAGAATATGAGGCCCAAAACATATTGAGTAGGCGTATCTTCATTCCTTCTGAGACTTATATTTCTTAATTTCTTTCATTTGTTCCTCCACCAGTAGGGTAAATGTGACAAAGGGGTTTATGTTAACGAAGACAAAACTTACCGGTCGATTATCTATCTGCTCAAATAGAGTATAAATAAAAGCTATACTGTTAGCAATTTCTGTAGATCTAAAGAAAATTTTACGGAGATGTAGAAATAATTTACGGAAACGTACTCTGTAATGATGCATAATGGAAATGATCTCCGTAAATATAAAATACAGAAGCTTTCCGTACTCTTATGGCTTCAATTTTAAGACACNTGCATAATGGAAATGATCTCCGTAAATATAAAATACAGAAGCTTTCCGTACTCTTATGGCTTCAATTTTAAGACACTATCAACGCCGATGATACGTAAGCGTATAAAATCCCATCTTCACAATAATTCTTCGTGTGAAATAGTTGTAGGTGAGTGGCGAACCACTCATGGNTGCATAATGGAAATGATCTCCGTAAATATAAAATACAGAAGCTTTCCGTACTCTTATGGCTTCAATTTTAAGACACGAACAACGCCGATGATACCTAAGCGTATAAAATCCCATCTTCACAATAATTCTTCGTGTGAAATAGTTGTAGGTGAGTGGCGAACCACTCATGGNCTAAGCGTATAAAATCCCATCTTCACAATAATTCTTCGTGTGAAATAGTTGTAGGTGAGTGGCGAACCACTCATGGAGTGCCAGTTCTCTGATTCTTTTTCAAGTTTCACTAAAGGACAAAACCTTCTGTATTCACAGAGAAATACGCGCACATAAGGAAAATAAAACTATTTTTTTCGCAACCTCCTTTTATAAACCGCAAAATAATCAAAATAGCTAGCGCTCTAACAAGACTTGAAACTAAGAGTGGCACGTTAGTCATTTTCGTGTAAAATATATATTTACAGTACTTAGTGTAAAGGTGTGGTAGGTGAGAGGTTTGAGTTATTAACTAAATTTTTCGATTCGTGTTAAAATCCCACTACAGGACAAAATATTTAAACTTTGTTTAATTTCTCTGTAATGCATATACGAAAAATAAACCTCTTTTCTTACCTCTGTTTGTAAACCTGAAATAAAAAAATCGCAAACACTATAGTATGACTAGAATTTAAGAGATGTGCATACTTTATTCTGCATGAATCCCATATTTACAACACATCAGCATGGTAGCTGAGTAGATAATGTTCCTGCACTGTCTATTTTTTTTCCAATTTCAAATCCTGCTACCGGATAAATTTTTTTTAACTTTTCATAATTATTTTTATACACAGTGAAACACCCACATAAAGAAAGTAAAACTTTTTTGGTTACCTTTTTTTATAAAAAACATATTTAAAAAAACCAACTTGCAAGTTTATGGGCACGTTCCGTGAATTCACGGAGATATATGTAAATTATGGAGAGAACTTTATTTAAAAAAACGAAGAGTCCATAATTTCAGGAAAATGTCGGAATAATTTGTAACTGGTACTTTCCGTAATTTTACGGAAATTTCGTCTAACAGTGTAACCATTCCCGCTAGCATGATTTTAAATAGATACCGCTTGTGTGGAATATAAATTAGTTACAATGGTGTAGCCCAAGTACAACTTAGTTACAATGGAATGGTCCCAATATAATTTAATTATAATGTTATAGCCCCTAAATGCATATATTTTAAAGGGCACAATTTACAAACATGCTCCCAGTAAAGTTTATAATGATTTGGGAAAAGTAGCTCCTACTTTATGGTGGATGGGTTACATTTAAATGTGTCATATGCACACTGAATTAATTTAGTTAAGTTTATGTTTGTTTAGCGCATGTTAGGGGTAAGAGTTAACACATTACTTAATTTTCACTTTCCTGGCGATTCCCTATTTACCTTTGAAAGACGCATGATTAAAACCATTGAACCCATAACAAGGTTAATTTTGCATAACGCGGAAGGATACCAAAAGGGCGAAGAAGTAGACACTAAGCAGCTCTTTAATAAGTGCTCAGTTCTCCGCGAACAGACTGTAGTAATTATAAGCCGTACTTAATTTTATTCAGATAAGNGCTCTTTAATAAGTGCTCAGTTCTCCGCGAACAGACTGTAGTAATTATAAGCCGTACTTAATTTTATTCAGATAAGCTAATTAGGATTGTAATCTTATAGCTAGGAAATTAGGCAGATTATTATTTGTTAAGGAACAGCATTAGCAGTTATCGCGAGTTAGGATAGAAAACTACTTGGAGAAAATCATCTTCATTGCGGTCGGATAAAATCGAATCACCGACATATCGAATTATTCAGGCACCCTACAGCAATATCAAATAATATAAGCCATCTTACATCACAAAGGCTGGAATAACTTTTTGAACTCATTCTTTGAAAATGTTTCCTTGCCAATGGCTACAATATTTTTTTTGTACACGCTAACTATTGTGCTTCGAGAAGGTAGGTAATTTGGGATAAACGTCTCGTTGAAAGCGCGGTAATTAAAGACAGTTCCAGTGACTCGGAAATGGACGGTGAAGTAAGGAACCATTTCAACATCCTCCTATACTGGAATCGTTCCCGGGTCCTCTCGAATGCAAGTCAGGGGTGTTACAACTGTGCCGCGTCGGTCGGTTCAGCTTCGAGTCAAGATGGTAGTGGCGCAAATAAAGTAGTTCCATGTCATAACGTCGAATTATAGGCTTGAAGTTTAAATTTGTAACATCAAATTTATTTAAACAAATTTCTATTTGTTTTGTACATGAATTAGCATTCTGATGACATGTTTATATCTTTAATATTTTCACGGTTAAAACTTTATTGTCACATGAAGAAAGTGATCAAATCCATGAAAGTGTTGATTGTGCATGAGGCGAAAGGATACAAAATAGGAAATATCTGTATCATTCATACAATTTACACCAAATAAACTTTAAATAAATTAATGTGTAATGTAGTCTCCTTCCCAACGCAATTACTTTCGTACGAGTGTCCGCATCCGGTTCCTGAGTATGTGTCTTTTCGATAGAAGTTGAGGCTAGTATAATGTGTAAAAGTTTTCCTGTTTAACTCCAGGCATAAAGCGACGGTTTTGACGGCAGAAATATAGAAATCAACTTCTCCAGAAAGAACAGAGTTTCGAGAAAAGAGTTGCGTGGATCTTCGCCAAAGNTTTCGTACGAGTGTCCGCATCCGGTTCCTGAGTATGTGTCTTTTCGATAGAAGTTGAGGCTAGTATAATGTGTAAAAGTTTTCCTGTTTAACTCCAGGCATAAAGCGACGGTTTTGACGGCAGAAATATAGAAATCAACTTCTCCAGAAAGAACAGAGTTTCGAGAAAAGAGTTGCGTGGATCTTCGCCAAAGGCATTGCACTATTAATATACTTGACTTGCCCAACACAAAACAAGAAGTTACTGATATTACTAATAAGCCTACTTTCCTCAACATGAGTGCAATTAATTGTTAATTAATTTCTTAAAAGCTGAGTTTGTATAGAGGACTTAACAACTCTTTAAAGTCAAGAACTTAAGAAATGGAACTAGAAGCTTATGCAACAGTAGTGAGACAATTACAAACACACACATGCCTTACCCGGGACTTGAACACAGAAAACCTCGTACTGTAAGCTGGAGTGCCATCTTCTACATTGCGATGGTCTGGTTAGGAGCATCAACTACGGATTTAATCAGTATAATGTTTTGAATGATAGGATTTCCTAAACTGAAATATTTACAGGGCCTTTATTTTGAAAATAGCTGACTGAGCCAAGTAAAACATGTAAGTTTATATGGCCTACCGTAGCGCTACTTGTGTGAAGAATAAGATGAAAATAGGTGGTTTGGTACCTGAGATGTGTCTTAAAAAAACATAATTTTCTTATTTGTTGCTATCGTACAAAATTTCAAGAAAAAGAGGCTCTATATACGATGCTTCTAATGTATTTATGCTGTCGGCATACCAATTTTGATTGAATTTGGTTAAATTGTTCAATATATGTAAAACTTACCTAAATGATTTATGAAGCTGCCATTTAGAACATGGTTGTCTGGCCCATTTAAATCATGAACGTTTACATGGCTTTCTCTAGCATTTATTGTGTGCACAATTTGGTACAAATATATTTGAAATGTTTCAGCGTAACACTTGGTGGGAAAAGGTTGATTGGTCCTCGATATATGGCATAAGAACTCCATAATTTTCATGTGGTGCTCTTCATAAACGGAGGAAAAAAATGTAATGTTGTAGCTATTTCGATTATTGTATACTGTCAGTATACAAAGTTAAGTTATAATAGGTTACATAGTGTCGTGGATATCGCCCACAAAACTAAAATTATGTTTTAGCCGCCATTCTAAAAATGAGTGTGCCGTACTTTTAACAAAATGTATTTATTATTATGCCCTATCACAGTAAAATATCTTTGTCAAATTTGGTAAGAATGTGTTAATTGTTTCATAATTTTTATTGGTGTCGTACAAAATGGTGAAGAAATAAGGCTCTGCATTGACAACATTTAATGGTTCTAATAGGTACTGCCAGCAAACAAAGTTTGTTTCGTTAGTAAAATATACTGAGCTAAAATATATATGTAGATACCATTTTGAAAATAACAGTGGCATCTACATAAAACATACCAGTTTACACCATCTGATGCAGTACTATTTGGTTGCCAAATTTGGAAGGACTCTGTCAATGTTTTCCCGAGATATGGCAAAAAACTTTATTTACTCGCTTGGCGGTATCTTGCAAAATGGAAGACAAAAGATGCTCTGTTCTGTGCACATACAGTTGATAGTTGTAATATCTTCTGCCAGTATACAAATTTAAGTTGAAATTGATTACATGGTTTCAACGATGTAGAATTCTAAGCTAAAATTGCTACATTGCAGCCATTTTTAAAATAACTGTCTGACATGCTTAAAGCATATCACTTAACATTATATGCATCTGTAATACTAGTTTGCCAAATTTAGTAGGTATCGGTTAACTATTTACCGAGTTATGATATAATAACTTTATTTATTCGTATCACGCTATATTCCAAAATGGCCGACAAAAGCGGTTATTTGTTGGTAGTATATATAATGCTTGTAATATTATACCTTTACACAAAATTTGGTCGAAATTGGTTAAATAGTACGGCAGATATACTAAATGAATTTAAAACATTTGTATGGCCACCATTTTGAAAATGCGTAACTAATAAAGTTCAATAACTTACGTTTGCATGGTCTACTTTAGTATTACTAATATGCCAAATTGGGTGAGTATTGGTTTAATAGTTTTTTAAATATAATGTAAAATATTTCTTTTTAAATTGGTGGTATTTTCCAAAATGGAGTACCAACAACAATATCTATCTCAAAATTTAATGCATGCACAATGGTCTGACAGAATAAAAAATTTGGTTTAAATCAGTTGAATGGCTCCCGAGATATGACATATCACTCCAAAATTTTCAACGGGCACCATTTTGAAAGTAAGTGGTCGACCTGGTTGAAAACTATAAAAACTAGGTAGGTGTCCTTACTAAGAATTATGTGTGTACCAAGTTTGGTGAAATTCAGCTGAAGCGATCAAAAATTGAAAGGAGGGACACACACAGAGAGCCACACACTCATGCACACACACATCGAGCAGCACCGGAATGCAAGGGCGGGGGAAACTAGAGTTCCCCGAGAACACCCGCCGACCAGCGCTATCGTCCGGCACGATCCTCTCATGAGGAAATCCAGGAGTCACCCCGCCTAGGTGTGAGGCGAGTAGTCTAACCACTACACCATCGCGGCCCCTGAAGTGTGCATACAGAATATAAGAAACTTTTATTTAAAAAGTTGGCCGGAATGAATATACCACTACCAAATATGTTGTATCGTCACACCGCTCCGCTAGGATCGCTACTGTAGCTTATCTCGCGCAATTTAAGACCTGGNTACCAAATATGTTGTATCGTCACACCGCTCCGCTAGGATCGCTACTGTAGCTTATCTCGCGCAATTTAAGACCTGGAGTGCGGTACAAATTAGCAGACGTTCAATACAAACTCGAAGTTAATCGTCTATATCCACTGCAATACGGACACAAGTGTTACTTATATCTGTATTCCATCATATTACAGTCCTATTGGTTCACAATGCAACCTGCGCTACACTGTACTGGGCAACGTTCGTTACTGGCAGGCTGTCTGCCGATATGGTGGCGAGCTGACAATGCCCCAATGATATGTTCTATCCTACGTGAGATAGTACACACTCCGTTGAGTTCTTTGAGTTATTTACTCTTTGAGTGTTGCTGATGTAATAATACGTCTCAGAGAACTTCATGAAAACTGCTTGTGACGCAATAGTACTTCATCAATGTCTTCAAGGAATGCGGACATCGTTATACTAAGGCAAACTCCATATAAACGTGTTGAATTCAAGCGACATAATATGACGTCACCGCCACTCAAAGAGTTAGTGCTATTGGTATAGCGCTGTCATGTATCGTATTTTACAGTAATTGGTGTAACGTATCCTAACAGCAAGTTAGGGGAACGCAACTTTGAAATTGTAAAGGGCTTATTAGCGTCCCTGTGTGATATGCCTAGAGGCTTTTCAGAGGACGGCTGTTAAACTAACTTATAATCTAACTTTAATTCGAACCCCGGAAATGGCGCACGCCNGGAGGTCGGCGGCGAACGTGACGTGTCGAGGGACAGGTTCCAGCGGGGATCAAACCCACGCCGTCCGGCTAGCGGTCCGCTCGCCACTGGCCAGTCCAGGCCAAGGGCACGGCCGGAAGCATTGTCCCGGAAATCACTTCGCTGAAACGGAGCGGAAGGATGTCCGCTGGTGCCAAATTAGTACTGCATGCGAGGAGAATATTTAAGTTTAATGTGTTCATAATGAAAACTGACAGAGCTATAACAGTAAGTAGGTGATGGGCCTCATTATTGAGTAGCAGAGTTTTTATGTTTTAATTGCTAAACAACATTTCTTGTGGTAAACGGCTTCCGTGCGTCGGTTCACTGCGTCGTAGCGATCATAAAAAATTGGTTGTTTTATAGTAATTCTTCATGGTATTACTGTTTGCGGTTCATTTAACGCTGTTGAAATATTAAAAATTTATTCATTTTAGTAAAATGAATTTATTTTGACATAGATAACGTATATATCACTTTAGTAATAATGATAGTGAATTAATAAAATTACTTTCATATCNTACCAAATATGTTGTATCGTCACACCGCTCCGCTAGGATCGCTACTGTAGCTTATCTCGCGCAATTTAAGACCTGGCGTGCGGTACAAATTAGCAGACGTTCAAGACAAACTCGAAGTTAATCGTCTATATCCACTGCAATACGGACACAAGTGTTACTTATCTCTGTATTCCATCATATTACCGTCCTATTGGTTCACAATGCAACCTGCGCTACACTGTACTGGGCAACGTTCGTTACTGGCAGGCTGTCTGCCGATATGGTGGCGAGCTGACAATGCCCCAATGATATGTTCTATCCTACGTGACATAGTACACACTCCGTAGAGTTCTTTGAGTTATTTACTCTTTGAGTGCTGCTGATGTAATAATACGTCTCAGAGAACTTCATGAAAACTGCTTGTGACGCAATAGTACTTCATCAATGTCTTCAAGGAATGCGGACATCGTTATACTAAGGCAAACTCCATATAAACGCGTTGAATTCAAGCGACATAATATGACGTCACCGCCACTCAAAGAGTTAGTGCTATTGGTATAGCGCTGCCATGTATCGTATTTTATACTAATTGGTGTAACGTATCCTAACAGCAAGTTAGGGGAACGTAACTTTGAAATTGTAAAGGGCTTATCAGCGTCCCTGGGTGATATGCCTAGAGGCTTTTCAGAGGACGGCTGTTAAACTAACTTATAATCTAACTTAACTTCGAACCCCGGAAATAGCGCAAACCAGATCGGAGGGGCATCAACCGACTGCGCCACGGGAGGTCGGCGGCGAACGTGACGTGTCGAGGGACAGGTTCCAGCGGGGATCAAACCCACGCCGTCCGGCTAGCGGTCCGCTCGCCACTGGCCAGTCCAGGCCAAGGGCACGGCCGGAAGCATTGTCCCGGAAATCACTTCGCCGAAACGGAGCGGAAGGATGTCCGCTGGTGCCAAATTAGTACTGCATGCGAGGAGAATATTTAAGTTTAATGTGTTCATGATGAAGACTGACAGAGCTATAACAGTGAGTAGGTGATGGGCCTCATTATTGAGTAGCAGAGTTTTTATGTTTTAATTGCTAAACAACATTTCTTGTGGTAAACGGCTTCCGTGCGTCGGTTCACTGAGTCGTAGCGATCATAAAAAATTGGTTTTTTTATAGTACTTCTTCGTGGTATTACTGTTTGCGGTTCATTTAACGCTGTTGAAATATTAAAAATTTATTAATTTGCGTAAAATGCATTTATTTTGACATAGATAACGTATATATCACTTTAGTAATAATGATAGTGAATTAATAAAATTACTTTCATATCTAAATTATCTATAAAAGCGTAATGCGTTTGTTAAATTGTTTGTATTTTATAAACTTTAAAAAAATCTAATGAAACAAAAACATTTAATTTTCTGGCATTTTCATAGTGGGTTAGTAGCAACATTAATATTTACAGTACATGCGGCGGTAGAATACAGAGCCAACCAAGAGAGAAGAAACAATACAAGGCGTTAAAATGTTCCAGATAATAGTAAACAGCACAAAGACAAGATAATGCAACAAAATATTTATCTAATTTATTTGCATGAAAATATTAGGGCAACTCACCGCATTACATTTCTTCTACTAACATCTTAATCGAGATACTTTTTTTCATCATTCTTGTTCAAAGCAAGAGTATAGGTATTGAGATATCTGCATTGCTATTGGCGGAATTCTCTTTGCTTGAGCAGTCCGACATAGCTTTTTTTTATGTACTGTTATGATTAACAAGTATAAAGAAAGAGCTATTTGAGAGTTTGGTGAAATAAATTTTGGCAGCGGATACGAGCTAAAATTAAATTTAAAAGCTGGGCCCCAAGTTTCAGCTTGAAAAGTCTCATAGTTATCGTGTTCAGAGTGACTTGTCTCTTGTACTTGATCTGATTCCGTAACNAGATAATAGTAAACAGCACAAAGACAAGATAATGCAACAAAATATTTATCTAATTTATTTGCATGAAAATATTAGGCCAACTCACCGCATTAAATTTCTTCTACTAACATCTTAAAAAATATCGAGATACTTTTTTTCATCATTCTTGTTCAAAGCAAGACATATCCATAACTCTATAGACGTAACGATAACCGCGAATTCTCTTTGCTTGAGCAGTCCGACATAGCTTTTTTTTTATGTACTGTTATGATGAACAAGTATAAAGAACGAGGAAAGCTATTTGAGAGTTTGGTGAAATAAATTTTGGCAGCGGATACGAGCTAAACTTAAATTTAAAAGCTGGGCCCCTAGTTTCAGCTTGAAAAGTCTCATAGTTATCGTGTTCAGAGTGACTTGTCTCTTGTACTTGATCTGATTCCGTAACNAAGTTTCAGCTTGAAAAGTCTCATAGTTATCGTGTTCAGAGTGACTTGTCTCTTGTACTTGATCTGATTCCGTAACTGCTCTCTATCAAGAGATAATCGGACCAGGAATTTGCATGAATACGTCCGCAGCTTAACGCAACGACACAAGCTGCTAACTGATGGTAAGCGATCTGGTTGAGTACGAAACCGCGGCGACTACTCTCTACGTTTGTGATTCATCTCCGATCCACGCAAGCGTAACAGTGCGTAAAAGTCTGTCTTGCGTAAGTTTGCTAGAGCTTGACATTTTGTCTTTTAAGAAAGCTTTAGACGGCATCTTTGTAGTTTCACTCCTTACAAGCTGGTTTTGTTGTAGAAGTACCAAACAGAAATATCGGTTTATATATACAGAGTGGGGCGGAAATCGACCGACAAACTTCATCTGACGATACCTTACGAACAATAAAGTGGGAAATATACAGTGCACAATTATCCGACTATTGTTTTATGTTACCGGAATCTACAACCCAATAGCAAAATCTCATTAAAAACCCCGTAATGAAAATAACAGGGCTGGCCACCCTCTTATTGCAAACAACGTGTTTACCACCTGATTTATTAACGTTTGATGATGGTTTATTGAGCAGTGTAACCTAATTAACGGAAACGGTCCTCTTGTTGCAACTGCTCAGGACCCACCGTTTTCGTGTAAAACGCACGCAAACCTTCAGCTGCAGCGATACAGTGCCTAGAACTTAGGCAATACTACGTACTGGAGTGAATGGTATGCTGCTGTGTCCACTGCATAGACGATGGCGGACANGCCTAGAACTTAGGCAATACTACGTACTGGAGTGAATGGTATGCTGCTGTGTCCACTGCATAGACGATGGCGGACAATTTGAACATCATGTAACATGCATTAATAAGCTCATAGTACTGAACCTGCGTGTTTGTTTCTTGCGACAGTCAGCATGTGATTCCCTGCAGGAACTAATGAAATTGTCTATGCGTCTGGAACTGTAACGTTGCCGCCGGAAGATTTGTTTGCATTTTACACGAAAACATTGAGTACTGGGCGGTTACAGCCACAGACAATTATTGTTTATTATGTCATACTGTTCAATAAACCAGCATGAAACATTCATAATTCCTGATGGTAAAAAAGTTGCCGGCAAAAAGAGGGCGGCCACCTATGTTATTTTCATTACGAGGGGAAGTATTGATGATAGTTTGCTATTAGGTTGAAGATCCCGATAACTAATAAAAATGTTTGTTTGTTTAATATATTTTGCCAGAATACAGTTTAAAATACTTTAATATTGATTTTAGGCAGGAAGTGTTTTGTATATTTCCAACTTTATTTTGTACAAAAAAATTTTCAGTCGAATTCCACCCCATTCTGTATATATACACGCACACGTAAAAGGTATACACTTTTATAGGCTCTTTATGGTAAAAAGAGCATGTTTGGGGCCCTAGTTACTTTTTTCCTATCAGCCATTTTCTTCCCGTCCACCACTCTTAAGAAAAATATTGCGATGTAAGTAATAAACAGTGAACATATTTCACCGGACACGAAACCTAGCGTATAAGGCTACAATAAAATATATTTATCCTCTATTATTCCAAATGAGGGGGCTTCAAAAAGTGCTCACTTTACTGTGAATAGTCCTTGCTTTCAATTTCACCCTTACACAATTCTGGAGAAATTTTATTTTACAAGGAAATTGTTTTTCTTTATCCATCTCGTGGTAAACGCGATATTTATTGGATCGTAACTAATGCTTATTCACATTAATTTTTGTCTAGGGTTTGTGATATGACATACTGATTTAAAGTCGTGACTCTCTTCACTTCTTAGCGTTTCTTGGAACTACGCTACGAATTATAACCTGAGAAACTTATTTGTAATGTAGTTTAAATTCTTACATTTTTGTATATCAGGGAACGATAGCCACGTCGGTTATGACGTGGTGCCAGCGGGTGTTTCATGGTGTGAGACAAAAAAAATATTTTTTTTATTTATCTTGGCGTGTCATGTCGGTGGCAAAGAATCCGAAGACAGTGACAGGACAACCGTTATTTCTGGGCAGTAAATTCGGAAGTCGAGCGGAAGTGCACCTGCAGTTAGCCCGGAATGAAGACGGAGAATCACTTGGAAAAGCATCAGTGCAATCGTCGAGGATCGAACCCACTACTACCCGAATATGGTTCAGACGTTCTGCTGCTTAACTAAGAACGTTAGATAAGCGTAGGAAATAATATTCTGACCGCAAACATGAAGCAACGCTAGAATCCACCCACCGAGGCGTGGAGTTTCCTTGGATGTCGGCATACCCATTCGCAGAATATCTGCGTGAAGTTTTGAAACATGCATTGTGTCTGGTTGGTTATTGCGTGCTGTGAAAGATTCCCTGTTGGCTGGGCGGCCGTCTGGCACGTAAAACTCGGTCTACGATGAAAAGCGTCTGCATTAAAAACGTGTATTTTTCAAAATTAAAGTAGGTAGGATGGCACGTTCCATGGTCATCGTGTGCGTAAACAGCCCACACACGTTGACCACGTACCGTGCCGTAAATAATACCCACTTTCATTTTGGTTTGTACACTCTAAACTTTAAACAGTGAGAATTAGAAGTAGCAACAAGCTCATTAATAGCAAAAGTCTTCCAACATATAATGTCTCTTGAATCAATTTGGCTAAGATAATTAACACTAAACACAGTATAGGTTCGCTTTGCAAGGAATGACGGCTCACAATGGATCTGGTATTCTGGAGGTTTGCTTCTATAGGCATCCTCACAACAGTACTGTGTCTAGTGTTATTTCACTGACTTATTTGTTTTTCCCACCGAATGTCGAGAATTGCACTGCTATAAGTCACTTATTGCCAGTTAATTTGCTTGATTCGCCAGTCGGCAGTAGCTCACCAACTGACTTACAGTGAATGCCATTTCACTGATTCGGTCTTATAAATAAAATGAGCACTTTTGAAATAAATCTTAAAAAATTTCACTGTCCCTACCTGCGTGTATTTTGACGAGCACAATTTCTGGCATGCGCCTGGTAAATTTTGTAACGACGGAGGGAAAATAGTTCCATGTATTAACATTGAATGAAAAGTGTTAATTAAACATTTCTTCATACTGAAATTATTAAATCTTCTTTCTGTTTTTTAATGGTTCTAAGTGTAAGAATTTGCAAATTTGTAAAACATTTACATTTATAATAATTTCACAGTTTTAAATGACCGACGCATGAATAAAGTGATAAATCNGCAAATTTGTAAAATATTTACATTTATAATAATTTCACAGTTTTAAATGACCGACGCATGAATAAAGTGATAAATCTCCATTGCGTAAGTAGGTTTTTCAAAATGGATCCATTTACTGTGAACAGCCAATGCGCGTTCGTTATGTTCGCGGTTTTCGTTGTAAACCGAGCTTAAGTTACCAGGCGCTGATTGGCGAACGGCGTTCTGACATATTGCTGGCTTGTGCANATTTCGTTGTAAACCGAGCTTAAGTTACCAGGCGCTGATTGGCGAACGGCGTTCTGACATATTGCTGGCTTGTGCACTTAGAATTCGCGGTATAAGCGGCTCTTCCACTTCTGTATTTTTAACTTCTCTGTGACCGAGGTCGTTGTCTTGACCACAGGCCCCAGCCAGCTTGGAATCTTCCGGTTGGGAATATTTACGTGGTGAGTGTAGCGGACTCTATACAATGTTTCGGGAGGTTTATACGAGTACTCCTGTTTATTCTNGGAATATTTACGTGGTGAGTGTAGCGGACTCTATACAATGTTTCGGGAGGTTTATACGAGTACTCCTGTTTATTCTCCTATCTTCAGTCCCACACACGACACGACTTCGTCGCTCTCTCTCTCTCTCTCTCTCTCTTTCATCTCACCCATCTTTCAGGCTAGCCGGAAGCAAAATGCCTGTCCTTCAGGTAGTTCAGCAGGCTCCGTTTAGTGACCACCCAGCCTTCGGCGGGAATGACGTACTTATGTACTAATTAATATCNGGAATATTTACGTGGTGAGTGTAGCGGACTCTATACAATGTTTCGGGAGGTTTATACGAGTACTCCTGTTTATTCTTCTATCTTCAGTCCCACACACGACACGACTTCGTCGCTCTCTCTCTCTCTCTATCTCTCTCTCTCTCTCTCTCTCTCTCTCTCATTCACCTCACCCATCTTTCAGGCTAGCCGGAAGCAAAATGCCTGTCCTTCGGGTAGTTCAGCAGGCTCCGTTTAGTGACCACCCAGCCTTCGGCGGGAATGACGTACTTATGTACTAATTAATATCNGGGTAGTTCAGCAGGCTCCGTTTAGTGACCACCCAGCCTTCGGCGGGAATGACGTACTTATGTACTAATTAATATCACTGGTACTCGCCGTTAGCTGAGCACGTTTAGAAATCATGCTTATTTTTTCTTCTATTGTGTATCCTTACGCCCCGTGTACAAATTAAACTTTTCATGAACCTATAGGATGTTCACAGTAAAAAAAAACTTTTGAAGGCCCTGCTTAAGGTCTATTTTTACTTCTCATTTTACATCTCCTATCTAATGTAAAATTAACATTGCCATGGGCCTGATAGATTTATTCATGCGCCATCCAATCAAAACCGTGAAATTGCTACCATGTTTAATCGGGGATGCAAGCAAACATTTCAAACAGGCAAAACTAAAAAGACGATAATTTGGTAATTTGTATTTGGTAAGTTTTCATCTTCGAAGTTGACAAAACACAAAACGGAAATTGCAAAAATACGTCTTGGATTTTGTAAACAAAATAGGTCGCGTGGCCATTCTGTTAACAAAAAAGCCAATTGAAACACGGCCTGAGATCTTAAGCGTCGATGAGGGGTGAAGTTGAGATGAAGTAGTGACGGAATGCAATGGTTGGGGAAACGGGAGTACATGGAGAAAACCACATGAAAAAATGGGACGCGACCCCGCCGGAAACCGAACAAGAATCGCCGGGGTGAGAGGGGACGACTGTAGCACCGGCTCCCTCCCCACGGCAATAAGTCGAGTGGCAACGCGGCTAGCGAGTTGACTATACATTGGCAGCACGTGGTCGTCTACTCACTCCTCGATTCAGGTTCCACGTGGTTGATATATTATTCGTGTACCGGTCGCGTGCTGACCCGCGCGGCCGCCGCTGTGGGCCGGCTGCACGCCGAGGGAGCGGCGTTGCCTCGTGTACGAGGTGATGCCGCTGTCGGAGGCTGCAATGCCGCGCAGCACGTGCGATCCCTGTAACCATGTCAATCGTATGCGTAGTCAACCCCGCTCCCGCGCAGCTCAAAGGTTAACCAGTGTGGCCGCACATAGCCGTGAAAGGTAACTAAGGAGGCGACGATTAACGGACTTGGAATTTTCGGCCGCAGTTATAGTTACCAGATATGTGGTACTCAAAATTGGACATGTTCAAGTGAATGGCATTAAAAATGAGGACACTTGGAAGAAAATGGCACGAAGTATCCGAAATTTNAAATTGGACATGTTCAAGTGAATGGCATTAAAAATGAGGACACTTGGAAGAAAATGGCACGAAGTATCCGAAATTTCGTACCATGTAGCTGTTAAGAAATACAAAAAAAAAAATTTTTTTTGGGAACCGGATGATGTGAAAATCGTGTTTACTCTGAATATGAAAGACATTTCCATGTATTTTGTAGGCACTACACAATATTTTGCAAGTAAGAAGTATTCACACAAAACACAGTTGTACATAATAGCGCTGGGCACAATTTTGTTAGTTAAAAGTTTAGCCCAACACTCTCACACAGCTCGGGCTTCGATCATATTTCTTTGGAGATTTTATTTTTTTCAAAGGTTTCTATTTCTTAACAAATAAACATGAAATTTTGAACAGATTAGCCACTTCTCAGCTTAGGCATTAAAAAAAACAAAAGGAAAAAGTATATCAGTGTCGATAATTACTGAATAAATACATAATATTCTTACAAAATTTGCCACTTTTAAAGGACGTTAGTAAGCACTGTTATTAAGTGTTTAACGATATATTAAACAAGAAGTTACTGATATAACTAATGAGCCTACTTTTCTCAACATGGGTGCAATTAGTTTTTAAATAATTTCTTAAAAGCTGAGTTGGTAGGAAGGATTTAACTTCTCTTTGAAAGCAATAACTTTAGAAATGAAAACCAGAGACTTATGCAACAGTAGTAAAACAATTACAAATACTAACATGCCTTACTTGGGACTTGAACCCAGAAAACCTAGTTCTATAAGCTAGCGTGAAATCTACTGTATTACGGAGGTTGGATTCTAGCATAAAAATCATATTTAATCAGTCTAATGTTTTGAATGATAGGGTTTACTAACCTAAAATATTTACAGGGCCGTAATTTGGGAAATAAGTGACNAAATTGGACATGTTCAAGTGAATGGCATTAAAAATGAGGACACTTGGAAGAAAATGGCACGAAGTATCCGAAATTTTGTACCATGTAGCTGTTAAGAAATACAAAAAAAAAAAAATTTTTTTGGAACCGGATGATGTGAAAATCGTGTTTACTCTGAATATGAAAGACATTTCCATGTATTTTGTAGGCACTACACAATATTTTGCAAGTAAGAAGTATTCACACAAAACACAGTTGTACATAATAGCGCTGGGCACAATTTTGTTAGTTAAAAGTTTAGCCCAACACTCTCACACAGCTCGGGCTTCGATCATATTTCTTTGGAGATTTTATTTTTTTCAAAGGTTTCTATTTCTTAACAAATAAACATGAAATTTTGAACAGATTAGCCACTTCTCAGCTTAGGCATTAAAAAAAAACAAAAGGAAAAAGTATATCAGTGTCGATAATTACTGAATAAATACATAATATTCTTACAAAACTTGCCACTTTTAAAGGACGTTAGTAAGCACTGTTATTAAGTGTTTAACGATATATTAAACAAGAAGTTACTGATATAACTAATGAGCCTACTTTTCTCAACATGGGTGCAATTAATTTTTAAATAATTTCTTAAAAGCTGAGTTGGTAGGAAGGACTTTAACTTCTCTTTGAAAGCAATAACTTTAGAAATGAAAACCAGAAACTTATGCAACAGTAGTAAAACAATAAAAAATACTCACATGCCTTACTTGGGACTTGAACCCAGAAAACCTAGTTCTATAAGCTAGCGTGAAATCTACTGTATTACGGAGGTTGGATTCTAGCATAAAAATCATATTTAGTCAGTCTAATGTTTTGAATGATAGGGTTTACTAACCTAAAATATTTACAGGGCCGTAATTTGGGAAATAAGTGACNGTCAGTCTAATGTTTTGAATGATAGGGTTTACTAACCTAAAATATTTACAGGGCCGTAATTTGGGAAATAAGTGACTGAGTCACCTAAAACATGAAATTTACATGGCCTACCATAGAATTAATTTTGTGAAGAATTTGGTGAAAATGGGTTGATTAGTCCTTGAGTTATGTCATAAAACCTCCATATTTTTCGTGTGACAATCTTTATAACTGCAGGACAAATATATATATATATATACTACCACTATACAACGTTAACTTAAAAAAAGATTACGTACTTTCGTATATAAAGTACACTAAGACAAAGTGTTATAATAGCTGCCATTATGATAATAAGCGTCTGTCACACTTAGAAAATACACATTGTTATATGGCCTTACACAGCACAACTTATTCGCCAAATTTGGTAATAATGGGTTGATTGTTTCCTGAGATAAGACCTAAAAAATAATTTTTTATTTTGGGGCTTAAGTATAAAATGGCAGAAATGAGGCCCTGCTTAGATAATTTTGATTATTGTATCAAATACTGCCAGCATACAAAGATAAGTTGGAATTTGTTTTGTAAATGAAATAAATTGACTTTATATATATACATAGCCAACATTTTGAAAAAAAGGGCCTGACATACTTAAAACAAAGCAGTTTACGCCACCCGCTGCAGTGCAAATTGTTTGCCAAATTTGACAGGAATGTGTAAATTATTTTATAAAAACATTATTTTTCCATTTGGTATATCTTATAAAATGGGGAATAAAAGATGATCCTTGAAGATGCATTTGATTTTTGTAATATATACTGCCCGCATACAAAATTGAAGTTGGATTTGATTGCATGATTAAGATGATATAGCATTTTAAGCTAAGATGCCTATGTAGCTGCCATTCTGAAAATAAGTGTCTGACGTACTTAAAACATACCATTTTACATCACCTACCGCAGTACTTCTTGTTTGCCAAATTTGGTAGGAATCGGGCAATTATTGTTTTCCGAGAAATGACATAAAATTTAATTTATTCATGTGGCGCTATCGTATAAAATGGCGGACAAAATGTTTATATGTTATCATATTTGATGTTTGTAATAGATACTTTCAGCATAGAAAATTTTGTATAAATTGGTTAAATGGTGTAGTAGATAAATATAAAATATTTGTATGGCTGCCAATTTGAAATAAACACCTAATCGAGTTTATTTTCTTACGATTACACCTGACCTGTCGTAGTATTAATTACATGCCAAATTGGGTGAGAATTTCTTTGATGGTTTTCGAGATATTACCCAAAATCTTCATTTTTTCATTTGGTGCTATCTTCCAAAATAGTGGACTGACAACAATATTAATTTCAAAACTTAATNCAAAATCTTCATTTTTTCATTTGGTGCTATCTTCCAAAATAGTGGACTGACAACAATATTAATTTCAAAACTTAATGCTTACACGATGCTCTGCCAGCACGCAAACTTGAGTGAAAATCGGTGGAAATGGTTCCCGAGATATGACACATCCTAAATATTAAAACGGCTGCCATTTTTAAAGTAANGAGTGAAAATCGGTGGAAATGGTTCCCGAGATATGACACATCCTAAATATTAAAACGGCTGCCATTTTTAAAGTAAGTGCCCGGCGTGGTCTAAAACTGGAAAAGTCAGGTTTCCTTACTAATTACTATATATGTACCGAGGTTGGTTCTTCCGAAACCAACGTAGAAAACAGGACGATTCAAAATAATACTTCAAATATGTTTCATAAAACGCTGTACCAATTTTAAAGCCCTGCGCGAAATGTTAGTACTGTTGGACGAAGAGTGATATCAGCTTAAATACACTCAGATGCCCTTTTTGCTAAGTACTGTAAGAAAGATGAGGAGACACACAACAGGAAACGGAGTCAGAAGAGATNCACTCAGATGCCCTTTTTGCTAAGTACTGTAAGAAAGATGAGGAGACACACAACAGGAAACGGAGTCAGAAGAGATACGCTGGGAAAAGAAAATATTAATGCTATTCTAAGGAAAGCAGTGAAACATTTTTGAACACGTAAAGAGAATGGTANGCGCTGGGAAAAGAAAATATTAATGCTATTCTAAGGAAAGCAGTGAAACATTTTTGAACACGTAAAGAGAATGGTAAAAGGTAGGTCGCACATGGCGGAACAGAGCTTGAGGGAACAGGAAGCTGGATGAGGTTTAAGAACGTGAGGCAGATGAGAATACCAGATGATGAGAAAACTCGGAATTAAGGATTACAGTGGGTAATTATAATTATGGCAATGGGAGGATAGAGAAGATTGGTGTGGGTTATGTGGACTACAAGATCAAGAAAAGGGGAACGGGGTACGAAGAGGAGGAACGAATAAGCCAAATTTGTGTTTTACGACGCACGGCTACGTACGGACCAGTCGAGACGAAGTATTTACGGTGGGATCAGAACTAGTTGTTTGCCCAATCAGTTCTCGTAAACTGTGTCATACGCGACCCTGCAGCCTCGTCACGTGAGCGTGGCGCAATGGAAGACCGCGGAGGAGAAAGGCTATTAAAAAAAAATCTGTAAAGGACTCAACAACCGGCTACAATCATTTTCAGCGATGGAAAAAATGTAAACTCAAAAAGACACACGCTGTGTTCCATACCCGTGTGCCTTTAAAGACTTAATTACGGTAATCAGTTTCACACCGACGCGACGGTCTCAAAAGAGTTGCTTGTGCTTGCTATTCCAGAGTGTGGTTACCAAACGCACCTTTGAGGGGATCGGTATGCCTGGATCTAAATGTGTTGGTTTATTAGTGTAGTGCCTGGCCTACTGTAACATTGCAGACAAAGTGTGAGTAACTTTTAAAGATTTATTAGATAACAATCATTCACAGCAAAAATGTTCTCTTTAACGACTTCAATAAAGTGTATAAAAAGGTAAGGTAAACTCTAGTTTCACGAAAAAAACTCATTAAATAAACTTATAATTTCCCCGCACAAAAAAAAANAAAAAGGTAAGGTAAACTCTAGTTTCACGAAAAAAACTCATTAAATAAACTTATAATTTCCCCGCACAAAAAAAAAATTCAAGCTCTGTTAGCTCTATTTCTCTAAACAAAATATGCAAGCTTTCATAACTTCACCCAATAAAGTATTTTAAAACAACGAAAAGGAAGTTTTACACGCCAGTATACCTTGTTTTCATTACTCTTCCTGTGATCGAATCCAAGACACTTTGGTTCAAAGATAACTCATATAAATGTTGTCCTACCGAGTCATCCATTTCACGTAGACTTGCCAAACACACCAGATGTGTTTGAAAAAAAATTTCAGTACCTCTTATATACCAACTGCCTTAAACAGTTTTTATTTATAAGCACAGCACCACAGATTTGCCATTTATGGGATTTCTCTGACGAAAAATTAGTTGTTGCTTTAGAGCGCTAGCCACAATATTTAAGTGACACTAAGAAAATAAATATTCTGGATCCAGAGAAGAGACATGTTAACATAACCTTTACTTTACATCTCACCGAGAAAGGTGGCACAGTGGTAAACCACTAGATTCGCAACCGCGGTTCCGATTCCCGGCCCAGCCACTCTAATTTCGGTTTTTCATGGTTTCTGGAAATGATACCATGTGAATGTTGCCATGGCGAGTCCTTCCCCGTTCCTACTTGCATGAACAGCTTCCTCCGCCTGTAATGACCTCAGTGTTGACGAGACGTTAAGCCCTACCTAACTTTACTTACATCTCAAACAAATTTACGCATCCGTGACTTACAAGGAATTCGACAACTGAAAATTTGTAGTCTGTAGCTAACGCCGTAACAACTTCAGTCAAAGGGTTGACGTAAAACTCTACAGAATATCAAAGTACTGGCTCATTTACGGCGTTATTCCTGTAATTTTTCTTCTACAGCACACAAACAAACAACATATTTTGATATAAACAAAAAAAAATCATATAAAGTACATGCACACAAATGTTTGAAAGAAAATACGCAGCAGATAGGATGAAGAAGTGTTAAATGCAGTGAAGTGTTAAGGGGTCTTATTTTGATTTCCTAATGTACTATATCGTACAGACACAATGCCAAATTAGTTATTTTGGACCTTGGGATGAACCATATGTCATCATTCGAAAAAAAAAAAAAAAAACATCTTGGAAAAAAAGTCATAATGAACAGTCTATGGACTAAAAGGAAATGAAACTATCCACTGCAGTAATTACAGATATTCCTGAAACATGATTTTGAATACGTACATTACATTTCACGGCTCTTGATTTACTTTTCATGAAGTGAATTTTTCTAAAGCGGTTTGGAATAAAGAGGTAACAACAATTGGGAATTTAGAGGGCCAGTCACAGACTTCTGGATCCGAACCAGGAGAACGGTATCAAAGTTAAAGTAATGTACTTGAAAGCTTTGTCTTTGTGCAGTACTAAAAGTTTATTCAACTAAGCAATTAAGATTCTATAATATTTACAGAAAAAAAATTCTTAATAAACGCATTTCAAAACACAAATCTAGATTGTTTCCATGGTTGTTTCAAGAAATCTATTTTTTCTTGTAAATTAAGAATTTTTAATTGTTTGCCTATATAATCTTTACGGATGTGGTCTTTCAGGCTATATTACAATATTCTTCTTATCTGCAGACTAAATTTGCCTTTTCTTTGTTCTATCAAGTGTCCAATTCTCACTACCATACATAAGAAGTGGAACTGGAAATACCCTATAGAATCTTAACATGGTTTCTATCCTAGTTTTATTTTTAAGCTTTCTAAAGATAATGCCACACATATACTGAAATCTGACTGTTTTTGTTCTNTTTCTATCCTAGTTTTATTTTTAAGCTTTCTAAAGATAATGCCACACATATACTGAAATCTGACTGTTTTTGTTCTAAATCTCTATCCTCGTCATACGATATTGAACATCTTAAATAATTAAAACTATTAAATTGTTCAATTATACATCTATTTAATTCTACTTTTGTTCTAACTGGGTACTTACCTTGGAAAGCCATTACCTTAGATTTAGTGGTTGATATTTTTAAATTAATTTCATTTGTAACTTTTTGTAATTCATTTAATTCTTTTTTAGTCCATCTTTAGTATCTTTGAGAATGAATTGGTCGTCCACTAAAATAACTGTGTCATTAGACAGAAAATTTAAATTCTGAAATTCTAAATTAATATTACTAATATTTTTTAATAAACTACAAATTCTGAATCTTGACCCTATATCGGTATTCAAATAATTGTTAATTTCTTATTATGTTTCCAGCATGCTAAAGCATAAAAAATGTAAACATGTTAATTTCGTAGCTCTTTTGGAGAGATCAAATGCCAACTTGTAAACAATTCGTGATGCAATAAATTTTACAAAACAAGAATCTCTAATCTGTGCACATTTTAGTGACAGTTAGATATCATGTCGATTACGCCACAGAGGAAATATTCACACATTGTTTTTCCAAAAAATTAATTTATTACCTGACTATAAAACAGTCAGCAAGCCAGCTATCCAGCTGTAGACGACAACCGACATAAAGTAGGCGATAAAACGTTTATTCGAATAAAGTAAGTGGAACAAAACTGAAGCTAAATGGTGAAGTGTTATTATTTGAAGCTTGTCTAAACTCAAACCCAAATTGAGCACAATACAAAAAAAAACAGAACTGTATAAAATGCGAATGTAAAAAAAAATACTTGTTATCGAATTGAAAAATATGTAAACTCGGTGAATTTAGGTTAATTCGAATGAAAGAAGGTGGAGATGTCAACAAAGAGTCAAAACGAACTTCTGTTGAAGACACATGCGCTGATTTATACATATTAAAGTTACGAACTATCTTGCACACGCCTGCATTTATTCCAAAAAGTTATGTTTTTATATATTTTATTACCCACTTCCGTGTACAAGGCGTTGGAATGGTTTGATATTCCGGTTGATTTCTCGTAGCATCTTTACAAGTAAACTAATATTCCCTCAGTTAGTTTTCTTGGTCGTGGGAGGAGGTACGATTGCAGAGGAAGTTCATGTAAAATGTAGTACGGAGAAGTTGGACAGCTATCAGCGAGTGTGGAGGGGTTTCGGAAGGAATTCATATTGGCCACCAACCACGGGGTACGAGAGAGTGGGAAGTCCAGTACGAGCCTGTTACACCTACTTGTAACACAGCGCGTGAAGCAGTCTCTATCATATATGGTTATAACCTGACCACCAAAGGTATCCTAGAACGTGCTATTGTTACAGATGATGGTTTGTCGCGACAAAATTTGACTGTTGGCTAGGATTCAACGACATGTACACATGTCCGGCATTTTTCTTTCCTTATTGGCTGCCATGCATGTTTTAAGCTACTACTCCATTTCACTGGGCCAATGAGGGTTATGATCCTATTAGGCAGAATGTTAGTGATTGGTCTGCAAATAACTAAGCCGAGTCAAAATCGTGTTCAACCAGTCATGAAAGAATAAACTAGTTAGAGCGTTATAGAAGATATGTTGACTCAAATAATTCTCGCGGTTTTCCATCATCTCTAGCGATTGTATTAAATTGTACTGACAAGCTCAAACGACTCCTAATATTTTTTATATGGGAACTTAGTTTTTGAAGTCAGAAATTATATCTTACTTGTTCTTATAATGGCTTTCTTAATCCCATACTATTTAATGGTCTAACTTGGCAGGTGCGATAGATGATANTCTTACTTGTTCTTATAATGGCTTTCTTAATCCCATACTATTTAATGGTCTAACTTGGCAGGTGCGATAGATGATACACGAAAACAACTGAGAGATGTTTGGCGCTGAAACGAGCAGGTAAATAAGGCACAATCACAGAGTACCTATGAGTAAAATGCTGAAACTTCCCTTTTTTTTTAGCTAACTCCAGCCGCACACACCAGAGAAATTGCGTTACTTGCCAACAAAATGAGGGAACACTGTTTACCAATCAACGCCTGGTAACGTACTCACCAACCTACAACTCAGCCAATACGGAACCTTTCGCACTATGTAGTAGCATGCAAGGCCCATTCCCAGAGCCTTGCACAACCAATCAGAGAATGGGTAGGCCCACGTCAAAGGAACGAACACGCCATTTCGTATCTGTGTATAGTCTATTCGCGGTATCTTCACACTTTCTGAATTAAAACTTTGAAAAATCTCCCCATGTATTACGTGTTTGGCTGCTTTCTATATATGACATGTATCACAAGTGTTTTGTTCTTATGTTAAGATAAAATCAGCTTATTTTATGTTATATTAAACTTTTATTTATATTTAANTCTTACTTGTCCTTATAATGGCTTTCTTAATCCCATACTATTTAATGGTCTAACTTGGCAGGTGCGATAGATGATATAGGAAAACAACTGAGAGATGTTTGGCGCTGAAACGAGCAGGTAAACAAGGCACAATCACAGAGTACCTATGAGTAAAAAGCTGAAACTTCCCTTTTTTTTTAGCTAACTCCAGCCGCACACACCAGCGAAATTGCGTTACTTGCCAACAAAATGAGGGAACACTGTTTACCAATCAACGCCTGGTAACGTACTCACCAACCTACAACTCAGCCAATACGGAACCTTTCGCACTATGTAGTAGCATGCAAGGCCCATTCCCAGAGCCTTGCACAGCCAATCAGAGAATGGGTAGGCCCACATCAAAGGAACGAACACGCCATTTCGTATCTGTGTATAGTCTATTCGCGGTATCTTCTCACTTTCTGAGTAAAAACTTTGAAAAATCTCCCCATGTATTACGTGTTTGGCTGTTTTCTATATATGACATGTCTCACAAGTGTTTTGTTCTTATGTTAAGATAAAATCAGCTTATTTTATGTTATATTAAACTTTTATTTATATTTAATTTATAAATTATAATATTTTAATTATACTTAATATGAATAAAACAGGGAGAAAGTAGGTGTGTTGGTAATGCCTAGTAAGAAATAGTTCTCATGCGGAATAGTATTAAAGAGAGCGCGCACGAACACGGTGCGTTGTCTGTTTGGTGTAATTGTCTAGACTTGGTTAAGCTTTGTTTGCATGAGGCGGAGGGATATCCTGGAATTATAACTTGAGCAAGACTTCAGAAAAGTAGGAAGTGAGGGTGAATGTACTGTGGCAGAATGCGCGGACGACGCCGATGCGAGCCTGCCTAGCGCACGGCCCACTTGATACAGGCAGGCGCGTGTGAAGGAGAAAGTGCGGCGTTCCTGCACACGCGCGGCCTACTTGACGGCCAGCCACGAGTGTACGTGCGCCACCTCTGTGTGGTCAGGCGCGGCCGTCCTCCCTCTGCCGGCGCCTACCAAAAATAATCGCACACGCAGATGTGTTTCATCCACGCGCTAAGGGTCATATGTAAAGAGGAATCTAGTCGCCACTGCCATTACAAACGAAGGGAAATCGTCACAATGGTGCATTCACGGTTACTTCCAACTTTTCTGAAGACCTGTTTAAGTTCTACTTCAAGGATATTCCACCGCCTCATGCAAACAAAGTTTAGAAAATTACACCAGAAGGCCAACGCACAGGATTCGTGCGCACTCTCTTTGATAATATTCGGCATGAGAACTATTTCTTACTAGACATTACCAACACACATATTCCACCTGTCTTGATAAATATAAGTTATAAATTAAATATTACAATTTATAAGTAAAATATAGCTAAACGGTCATGGGAATCGTGCCGGATGATGACGCTGGTCAGCTGGCTTTCTCGGGGATATCCCGCTTCCCCCAGCCTTACATTATGGTGCTGCTCCATACTCACCCCACTTCACACTCATCAGCCCTGAAGACCCCAATGTTAAGAGCCAGCAGCCCAAACGTTCCCACTCTACCCCCCTTAATACTTTCTCCTAACGCGTGTGTTTGTTAGCATAGTGAATCCTCTGAGCAACGTGTCTTGCAAAACGTGAACTATCTGCCACCCTTACAGAACATGTTACAGCACTGTACGAGCTGGTAGGGTATAGGAAATCCATTGTCAGTCACATTGTGAAATGAAAATAAGCAACGGGCACAATGGAAAATAAGACTAGAACGCGTCGTCCGTCATATCTGAATACAGGGAAAGAAAAGACGCATTATTAGAACAGCCTTGAAAGACCTAGAGAAAAGTGCATGGTATCTTGCACAATAGGGGCGGGGCGTACGTTATATAATTATCTGTAATAATGTTTAACTTAGAGGCTATCAGTAGAATTATATGGAATTAAACATACATGAACATGTATGTCAATATTAAATTTGCTCCAGCACCTTCCTTCCTATTTAGCAGTTAACCAAGAACTCTATCTAAACCACCAGCGTCGATATTCGTGCTCAAATCCGGCTAAGTGTTTATTGATAACTGCATCAAATAAAGTACTCTATTTGTAGCGTGTTCCCTATAAACTGGGAATATTTTTAGCCCTACCTAAATACACATCATTCTTGGCTTTTACTAGATTCCCTACAATGTATTCTAAACAGAGGTGCAGGAGAAAGCTAAGGTTTATCGGAGTATTACTGTAGATGCTAGTACAGCACACAGTGTATGTCTGTTCTGTATAACAGTATGTATGAGAATATGTATTGTCTAATGGTATATTCATACAGGAAATTAAAATAAACACAAATATAATACTGAAAGCTTTATTTTTAGTTTTACTATTTCAGTTTACTTCCACGTAACCGAAAAAAAAATCTTTTTTAAAGTTTTCATAGATGTTTTAATATTTGCTTTACTCTTCTCCTATGTCGTTAATATAAGTAATGGAATAGGGAAATACTCGACAAAAAGAACATTTATTTTGTATGGAATATTTCTTCAGCCGCTACCGGCATTTGTAGCAGGTGTTCGTTTTGAAATGTTTCTTCTTGCCAACAATCCTCGATGCTGATTCATCGTGACTGCATTTATTCCCGTGTATTGAGTAACGTACTACATATCCGAGGCGTGCAAGGAACGTGTACTTCTCAGGGTTATGACTTAATTTTTGCCGAGTATCATTTAGTAACTTTGCGTGAGAAAAATTGAGAGATTTAAAAGGAAAGCATAAATTATTACTGTAAATGGAACAGGTATTTTAAATTAATAAAACCTTTTTTTAACGACGTGTCGTGTTCGTCCTGTGATATATATGGTTAATTAAAAGTTTAGAGATGGTTCCTAGATACCAGCACTTGCGTATTTGAAAGTGTGCTGTTCCGGAGCGAAAGAGCACTGAGCCTTCTAATGAGCTTCTTACACGCTCTGCGGGTCACGAGAGATGTCTCTCTCTTCTCCTTTGACGCCGCATCCCCCGGAGCTCGCCGCTGTCGTGTGAGTAGCGCACTACCACGCAATTGTTAAGGAGCCTACCTAGTTGTCACATTGGTCTCAATATAACCAGTCGTGTCCATTATAAATAAAAAAATTATGGAATATTTTAATGTGAATTTTTTTTTCAGGACAGAAATGAAGTTTATACTTTGCTGCCAATTAATAAATTTGGTTATTGAAACATGAATGTGGTCATTGAAAAGTGTCAAAAACCAGCAAAAATAGGCGTAAGTAGTCTCCTGTTTACGATATTTACTATTCTGTTAAACAGTATTAAAAAATATAACGACAGCTCTGCATCTTTTCTGATAATATTGCTGTATTAAAAACCTATNATGACAGCTCTGCATCTTTTCTGATGATATTGCTGTATTAAAACCCTATAGTCTCCGTTTAAAATTCTGAGGAAACAGCACACGCGGAGGTTGTTTATGATATTATCCATCGCCGCCGTAATGCTTCTTTATGGCCGGACGTGACCTTGAGGCGTTTAAACTTTCTTACTATTGGCAGACCCTTTGAGAATACAGAAGTGAGAGAGAGCGTGTACCACAAACTTCAGTCGCACACGCCAAAATGGCGGTACTGACCAGCAACATGTCACAACGTAGTCCGCCAATCAGCGCCCGATAACTTGCCACGCTGGCAGCCCAGCCAATAGGAATTCTTACTAAGTTCGCAATGACCAGTCGGAAAAAAATTCCCGTTACAGACCTTCATGCACAGCCAATCAGCAAATGGGTACGGCGACATCAAAGGATCAGCCAAGCCNTCTTACTAAGTACGCAATGACCAGTCGGAAAAAAATTCCCGTTACAGACCTTCATGCACAGCCAATCAGCAAATGGGTACGGCGACATCAAAGGATCAGCCAAGCCATTTCAATTCGATGTATTTATTAATCTGGGACACCGGCCCTCCTCATATATATGCATGCGGGTTAGATTCCGGGCGGGATCACGTGTGATGTTCAGGCATGGGGAACTTGGCGGCCGTTTCCTCTGCCTTTGCACTCCGTCGCTGTTCTATCTTCATCTCACTTCTCCCTAAAGGGCGTTTATGACACAGGATTTGTAAGCACCCTCAAAGTATCTTCACTCGACGTTCCCAAACAACTCAATTTCCCAGCTTTGGAGTGGCATGGCGGCTGCAATCAAAAATGTTTCCATACGCACTTAATCTCCACAGAAAGCGACAAGTTTCCCGGCATAGATCAGTTCGTAAAGAATTGTAATTATTGGTCGTGTCTGTGAAACTGTCGAACATGCAATGAAATGTTCCGTGCCAAGCATGCACCAGCTACATTAGGCCTGCTATGTAACGTGGTTTTGAGTTTTGTGCACTTTTAAGATGCTTTACGAGCCGTACTTTTCTTCAACAGCTCAAGTGTTTTATTGTCACGTCTCTGCGTTTGGTTGTATACGACTATAAGTCACAATAAAAGTTTCTCTCAGGAAGAAAAACTTGTTCCACCGTAACAACACATTTCATATGAATTTGATAAAAGTGAGTTGTATTACTCTAATTAAAATGCAGAAACTTGTAGTGAAATGTTTTCTCAAGTGAATTCAATGATTTTATATAATCGTTGCAGACTCATCAGATTTTGCGGACCGTACGCTGCAGGAAAAAANCTCAAGTGAATTCAATGATTTTATATAATCGTTGCAGACTCATCAGATTTTGCGGACCGTACGCTGCAGGAAAAAAAACTGAAATGATATTTATGTTTTTTTTGTATAAAACAAGTTCTTGGTAGTAAATTCAGACGCGAAGAGAAATTAATTCATTTTAATACATTACCAACTAAATAAATGTGAAAGTTTGTAAGGCATTGGGTAGGCCTATACACTGTCATCCTATGGAGTCATTAGTCCTGCACAATTTCTTCAATGCAAAAAGTAAGTATAACACGGACTGCGGAAAAAAAGTAGGGTAATTGTTTTTCTTGGACGTTGCATCGATGTACGATGCCTTTATAACTGGTACGTTGCGAATAGCTCATTATTTGTACTCTATGAGATCTCTTAACGTTAGTAAACATTTTATAAAATACATTCGTAAATGCCATATTGCTTCAGTGTAATCAAAATAGCACTGCCACCTAAAAGTTGAATCATGCAATGATTGACGATATTTTGAAAATGAACAGGCTTCTCTTTGTAGAAAAATGCAGGGGAGTAAATGAAAATGTAATACATAACAATATGACAAAGTCGAATGCCCGACAGATAAATCGTAAATCTGACATATATAAAGTTTAATTCGTCCGAGTTCCAAACAACTGCATGAGAATCAAAAAGGCCTCTTGGGCGAGAACATTACTATTCCACTGTGAGTAACATTGCAGCAACTAATATTTCAACGTAAAATTCACAAGAACAAACAACTAAACTTCTTAACTTTTGCAAAGTAGAAGTGATCAGTTCACCATTGCGGAATCCTTAACTCGTTCGGTCAACCCATTTATTTCCGAGTTCGAGTGTTTCAATCACGTAATTTTTTGGTATGCGCTTTACATGTGTTGAGCACTTGCCATACAACCAGTGAATAACGTGCTACGTGCTCGAGGGCATTGGAATTAACCATTCATGCCAAAGAGGTGTGGAAAATTCCACAAATCAGATTATCCACACAGAAGACTGGACACTGATGCCATGCTGTGTACAGTACCGGCCATCATAATCATTCATATGCAACGTGTCCGCAATCGTGGACANCGTGCTGTGTACAGTACCGGCCATCATCATCATTCATATGCAACGTGTCCGCAATCGTGGACAAGGTGACCGAGAGGGTTAATGGCTTAAACCACCAATTAAGTTCAATAATTGTAGCAGCATTCTGCGGTTAAGTTATTCTTAAGAGACTTTCTGCAGAGGCGTTAGAGTGCAAAAAACGCACAAAATCGGCCAGACTCCACATAAATATACGTACCGCCATATTTTAAATAACAATAATTGTAGCAAATGGGGACTTACAGCATTGGTTGAAGTTTTNATAAATATACGTACCGCCATATTTTAAATAACAATAATTGTAGCAAATGGGGACTTACAGCATTGGTTGAAGTTTTATTTTGAGCATGGTAACTATACTAAAATAATGGAATGCGTTTTACTATAGAAGAAGTTCTAGAGTTCTCATGTGCATGTACATTATCTGGCGAAGTGTGAGTGTTCCGCAGTAAACTATAAGCTTACGAAGCTGGTCTCGCGAAATGAATGCCGAATCATGTTAATGTGCTATAATAATGAATANCAGTAAACTATAAGCTTACGAAGCTGGTCTCGCGAAATGAATGCCGAATCATGTTAATGTGCTATAATAATGAATAGCTAGTTATGTTGTCGAAAAGAAAGTTATGGCACATAAGTGTAAAATTCCACATGGCTGACGAGATCGAGCCTTAAAGTATTAACTTACATTTATCCAAACAATAAAGCGAACTTTGCTGGTCCCTAAATATTAAATCTTCACGGAACTCTATAAACTACTTACTGTTTGTGTGTAAAATAGTTATGAATTGCCACATGAGAAAAAAATGAGTAACTCTTCCTTAGGAGACACGTAAATACCAGCGGAATATTTTATTCTACTCATTGAGCTACCCGCGGAGCTTATTTTAAATAGCGGTAATCAGTCTTCAGTATAATCACTACAACTCATGGCGCTTACATAAACCGCCAGGAATGTTGGGGAGGCATTGTCGTGTAGTTGCCAGGCTGCTCGCCTCGCACCAAAGTGAACCGGACTCGATTCCCGGTGTTATCAACCAGATTTTCGCATGTGGGTAACGTGGCGGATGTTTCCATTGTTCTGCGGATTTTATCGGGGCTTTCCTGATTCCCTCGCCCTTGTATTCCGCTTGTACTTCACCCTCACCTCGCCTCACTTTACCGGCGCTCGAGACCGCTCTTCTCCATAAGCTTGTGACTGCAACAATGGTTCCTCGCTGGTGGCGAGGTAATGCGAGATAGAGAGCGCTCGCAGTAACTAATGTTCCTCAAACCTAAAAGGCTTTTTTTCCGTTGCAGCTGTCAAAATCACATTACTTCGACATAGGTCAGCACAGTTTTTATGTATGTACATAAATGCTTTCGTATGTTAGTAGACAACATATACAATTTTGACCTAGCTGTAACGGATGATAAAATCAAGTGAAAAAAAAAAAATTTATTTTTTTTCGTTTAAGCGCGGTTGGATGTAAAATCAATTATAAACAAACGGCATGTCATTTTTTTAACACGTGGTTTGACAGTTTTGGCGGAAATTCTTGAGGCAATGTTGAAGTCATGAGCAGGGGACGAAAGCTCATCTTTAGTCAATGGTTTATGGACCAATTGTTGACCAAGCATGAGACAGAATTTGAACACATTGTCTTTGCTAAGAGCACTGAATTCTATTTTAGGGATTGGATCACGAAATGTTAAAGGTGACTTATTATTTTTATTATTATTTCAATATGTATCTTAAGTGCCCTCGAAGAGCTATAAGGCCTTATTGGAGAATACTAGACATTCAGGAATGGGGAAATAATCAGCGAGGGCCTGCATTAAGGAAACATCCCAGCATTAACCCCAAGAGATTCCGGGAAACCCTATAAAATCGAAATCAGAAGGACCGCACTGGGATTCGAGCACGTGTCCTCTCGAATGCGGGGCAAGTTGTATACCTTGTTCGGTTAAGATTATTTACGAATAACTTTGTTTGAGTCTACTTTGTTAGCTTGTTCTAAAATATACATGAAGTAGCTAAAAGCTTTACGTTATTCACGCCAGCGAAATTTTCTTTAAATTGAATAATAAAGAAGAAATTGCATTAGCCTCTGTATGAAATAATGCTGATAGAAAATCACGCTGGCAAAATCACTCCCAGTGCAGTCGGCCGGTATAAAATTACGAATGCAAGTTAGGCAAGATGCTGGCCTAACGTCACGCCTTAAAACGTGTTTGCACTTGAAAGCCTACAGAAATATCAGAATTAGGCCGAGAGCAGTACTGTGTANTCGTCACGCCTTAAAACGTGTTTGCACTTGAAAGCCTACAGAAATATCAGAATTAGGCCGAGAGCAGTACTGTGTAACGCAAATATTTTATCAGCTACAGCTGTTAAGGTCGTGTACGTAAGGCCTTCCACCAATAAAATTTTAAAAGAAAAGAATAATAAGAATGAATTTATTGCATTTATTAAAATTTGTTATATGCAAAGAAAAATTGCTTTTTTAATGTTTTAAATAATACGTCTAACTTGGACGTAATAATTAACTGTATTTTAATTTTGTACTGTATTTACATGTTTTGTGCTTTACCTGTTTTTGAGAAATCCTGTGCTGTACGTACTAACAGAATAAGAATGTAAACAAAATTAACTGAAATGTTTTTTGCTAATAAAACACTATTTAACCCAAATCAAGTTGATTTTACTCGTGTGGGATTGGTTAAACATAAGACAAGTACATTCACTATAAACCCTCACATGTCTGTAATAAACGTCCTATGAAGACGTCTCTTACGTACACGAAATCGATCGTGAACTGACATTTCTTTCGTCTGGTAACAAACGTTGAGAGGCGCGCTCTGTGCTCTCACAGCTGTGGGTGCGCGATGCGATCCACACAAGTGGTTGCCCGAGTCGCCGCTAGCTGCCGCCACCATCATGAGCGCGCGGTTGACAAACGTTTGGCAGCTTTTCGAGCGCAGATGAGAATGGAGCTGCGACAGAATGCAAGGGCGGGGGAACGGGGGATCCCCGAGTAAACTCACCGACCAGCGGCATCGTCCAGCACAATTCCCAACTTGCGAAAATCTGGAGTGACCGGGCCGAGGATTGAACCCGGTTCGCCTTGGTGGGAGGCGAGCAGTCTAACTGCTCAGCCACCGCGGCCCCTGGGAGCGTTTGGAAGATTATAAGCTTCAACGCATAGTTCCTGGAGTTGCAACGAAAATGCATGTTTGAAATAGACTGATGACACTATGAAATACTTCCCCTGCTGTGTTCTGCGTTGAATGCAAAGTCTCGATAAACTTGTGTGTTTTTTTTTTTTTACTGGAGTTCAGCTATTTTTCTAACTTACCTAAAACTAAGAGAGTCGGAGGTTATAGGTAGGGAAGAGACCAGAGTTATTTTCAGGGCTGAACTACATACACCCAGGCATGGAGGGAAGAATCTAACTACAAGGGCACAACACGCGCGGCTTTACTGGCACTGGTCTAACATGGCCGCGATTGGCGCCATGGTTACTTCCCATGCTAACCTAGATTGACCGGCAAAGGGAGAGGGGAAAAACCGGCATAGATACCGTACAAACACCTCGTCAGATTAGAATTGCAAACTTTCTTCCAATTTATGAATTAGTAAAAAATGCCTAATATAACAGAGAAAAGGGAAAGGATATTCTTTACTGAAAGGGTGTTTGAATACTAGAAGGTAAAGATTGGCAAGGGACGTATTTCATGTCCATGACCGCGCTGGNATTTACTGAAAGGGTGTTTGAATACTAGAAGGTAAAGATTGGCAAGGGACGTATTTCATGTCCATGACCGCGCTGGCATTATTTGTTGGTAGTGGGTGGTACCACACCCCTGGTGGAGGAGGTAATGCGCAATTTGGCATGCCCCCTTCAGTGTCCCCGCTATTTTGTGCAGTCGGCTTAGAATTTGCGAGGACATTATTTCGGCACGGATTTCGGTTGCTAAGAAGTCATTTTGAAATTTAATTTTGAAACACCGCGACACATTAAAAATTACGTCTGTTACGAACAATGAAACCTTTTCTGCAAAATAACGAAATTACGAATTACCAAAAATGTAGTCTTACGTAATATTAAAATAAAAATTCTGCTCAATTTATTAATTTGTTCTGCTGTGCATTCACGGGTGTTCAAGGTTTAATCAACTTAACACAAATATAAATAAGCTAACATATCCAGTCCGCGAGAAGCAGGTCGAATATTCCAGTGTACATCTGATCTAATTTCTAGGTAAATAATAGTATAGTGAATTAGTTATCCTACCCGAGGTACTTAACTATAGCCCATTCACGGTTCCATCCAACTTTTCTGAAACCCTGCTAAAGTTCCACTTTCAGCATATTCCTCCACCTCACGGAAACAAAGCTTAATTAAGTATAGAAAATTACAAAAAAGAACAACGCACCGCATTCGTGAGCGCTCAGATTAATATTATTTCCCTTGAGAACTATTTCTTGCTAGGCGTTAGCAAAATTATTATTGTTTTTCTATTTTTATTTCATTCTGATTATAAATTAAATATAATTCATACACGTAAAGTAACAAAAGTTTACTTTAACCAAACATTAGATNATTTCATTCTGATTATAAATTAAATATAATTCATACACGTAAAGTAACAAAAGTTTACTTTAACCAAACATTAGATTATTTTTTTATAGCAGAAGTACACAACGCTTGCGATACATGACACATTTATAAAACCACCAAATATGTCATACATGGGGTGGTTTTTTCAAGGTTTGATTAAAAAAAGTGTGAAGATAGTGTGAATAGGCTATACAAAGAGCTCCTCAGCATAATTTTCAAAAAGTACATGCAGTGTNAAAAAAGTGTGAAGATAGTGTGAATAGGCTATACAAAGAGCTCCTCAGCATAATTTTCAAAAAGTACATGCAGTGTTCTGTTTAGCCAACATCCGCGGCCGGGTATTGAACAGAGAGGAAAATCGCACTTTGGTGGATGGCTTATTTCCAACCAGTAAGTCAAAACAAACAGTTAAAATGTTTCCCCATTTGAAGGACGAGTGAACATCTGAATGACATCATTAGCAGTCTTCTAGGCTTCGGTCGTCGCGAAGTGGATGGTCGGCCAGCCTTACGCAGGCGGTCGCTATCCAGGTTCAATTCCAGCAAGAGAGAAATCTTTAAATCTCCATCTCCTCCCGCTCCCCAACCGGCCCACCAAACAAGCACCCACGTGTGATCTGTATTGTAGACGTACGTTATTCAGTCGTAGTCAGCGTTTGCCGCATTATATGCGCCCACTATAAAGGGCAACAGAGATAGTTAAGCCATTGCTGTAATTGTTAAGAAACATACGTTGGACTCACAACGCTGAGATCAGGATTGGTACACTAGAAACGTGGATGTTACCGATTGGGATACTCATATTTCCCTTCTGCTGTATTTCGACACTTCTCCACCATGGACGTCTTTTCGTTTCATTCCTCCAAGGGTAGATGATCACTCTGCAGAAGGCCTTGTTTAGCGGCCTGTCACTCTGGCAGGGCTCACCCAGCCCAGTGATGCATAACTTACGTGTGGGTGCAACCACAATTACATATTATTTTATTTTTACAATGCCAAGTTTGTTCACTACTGTCCCTCGCTGCCCGTAAATAACACCAAATGGAGCGAACATGAATAAAGTGAATATTTTACGTATCAAAAGTACAAAAGTATTCCTTTTATATGAACATATGCAGGATGTCACATGATCATTGCGACATTCTTATAGGAGTGATACGTAATGTAATGAGGAACAACTATTGTCAGAGAACATATGTTCAGGGACGCCCCGATTAGACGTTATGATTTTTTCACAATGCGTTATAACGCTTGGCAGGTTGGCAGTTAGCGTTACAAACAACAGGCCCTAGCCGCCTACCACCCATGAAACAATGGTAATTGACGTAGTACTGTAGGGGTGGTGGTAATATTAAGTAGGTAGGCATTTTTAGGTAGCAGTACTTAATTGACTGCCTGTTACGTAGTTCCATACGTAATACGAAAGCAGGTGATCAGAATGGCGGACCCTCTCGAAGATGACAGATATGGTTTGAACTACGTTGTACGCCGCCTTGTATTCGTTCTACAAGAACGTCGCGGTTCTCCAAAGGCGTAGAGTACAAACAACTTTTGACGCTTCCCCACAGGAAGGGATCGACTGGCGTGAGGTCGGGTGCCCGTGGTGGCCATGGTACAAGGCCACCTCTCCCAATTCATTTGACACCAAACGTGTCAATGAGGTGTTGGCAAACACGACGGTTGAAATGTGGTGGGGCGCCATCGCGTTGAAACCACAGGTCGACTCGTACGTTCAGCTCTGCATCCTCTAGCAGCTGAGGTAGCTCGTTTGCCAGAATGTTGTGATACGCCTGGCCCTCTAAACGGGCTGGAAGGATAAGGGATCCAGTAACGTTTCCGTGGACGTTGTCAGACCACACGCACACCACAAACGGTTGTTGGTGATGTGCCACCATTGCATGTGGATTTTCTTCTTTGCNACGTTGTCAGACCACACGCACACCACAAACGGTTGTTGGTGATGTGCCACCATTGCATGTGGATTTTCTTCTTTGCGCGCATGGCTGTTGTGGGTATTGAAATAGCCATTTCTCGTAAAACACGCATCGTGTGTAAACAGCACACACGATGCAAACTCTGGCTCGGCAATGCACTGCTGCACAAACCACTGTGCGAACCACATACGNACGTTGTCAGACCACACGCACACCACAAACGGTTGTTGGTGAGGTGCCACCATTGCATGTGGATTTTCTTCTTTGCACGCATGGCTGTTGTGGGTATTGAAATAGCCATTTCTCGTAAAACACGCATCGTCTGTAAACAGCACACACGATGCAAACTCTGGCTCGGCAATGCACTGCTGCACAAACCACTGTGCGAACCACATACGGGGCTCGAAGTCAGCTGGTCCAAGTGCCTGCACCGCACGTGGAATAGATGTACTCTGTGCTGAAGGAGCTCTCTCCACACCGAGGAGTGGCTGACGTCCATATAGTGAGTGATCGCACTCTCTCTAGCACTGCCTCTTCAAAATGCTGCGTACGAGCACCTCTTGCCCTGACGCCTTCATGCAGTGGATGGAAGGTCCCATACTCACGCTGTCGCAGATGTAGTCTCTGGAACAGTGTGTGACGTGGCTGCCGTCTGTTGGTGAAGCGTTCTTGATAAAGACGTGCTGCTACGCGCCTACAGCCCCTATATTCACCGCACATCATATGCATATAAATGTATTCCCCCGAACATGTATAATATTATAATATTACTATCATTTTTAATGCATGAAATATTGAAACTCGTATTTGTTGAAAAGTTCTTACGATACTTAAGCTGCACCCCCCAATCCCCCCAATTTCCAATGCAATTCAGTAGATTTGGATAGGTAATTATTGTGAGCTGTAACTATGTCCCAATTGCAGCCATGTTCGTCTTATACCAGTAATGGCGCGAAGCTGGCACTGTGTAGTTAGTTTATACACATAATAAAAAAAAAATATTTGAACCCACAAGGCAGGTACAGCGATATGGTCCGCCCTTGCTGACGTCACATGCACGACCGAGCGTGCAACTTAAATATTTTGCATGACTCACATTGTCAGANCAATTTCCAATGCAATTCAGTAGATTTGGGGAAGGTAATTATTGTGAGCTGTAACTATGTCCCAATTGCAGCCATGTTCGTCTTATACCAGTAATGACGCGAAGCTGGCACTGTGTAGTTACTTTATACACATAATACAAAAAAAAATATTTGAACCCACAAGGCAGGTACAGCGATATGGTCCGCCCTTGCTGACGCCACATGCACGGCCGAGCGTGAAACTTAAATCTTTTGCATGACTCACATTGTCAGACCTCGCAACCTCGTTTCATTCGTGTAGGTTGCTTCCTTGTAGTTACAACTACTTTTCTGCCAATGTGTAGTGTCCCCCTCCCCGCTATCTACATCCTACAGTACGCATCGACACCGAGCGCTTAAGTATACAGAGGAGAAATGGTGGCGTCTACTGCGAACTCAACCTACATGCGCCAGTAAAATGGCCTCACTGGGAAACAATATTGCGGAACGTCGTTCACCAGTCAGCTCATGGATACTAACTTGCCTAGTGGCAGCCCGACCAACAAACAAGGAAAATTCCGTAACGGGAAATAGCCAATCATATCAAGGCCCGTTTCAACAGCTTTGTGCAGCCAATGAGCGGCAGAGTTCGTTCATATTAAAGGAACCGCTACGTCATTTCGCTTATGTTCTTTGGCATAGACTCGCACATAAATTCGTCAGCCAATCAGGGCTCACGTTCTTCCCTATTCATGCTCCATATAGTCCAGTTAGCATCTTGTTGGTCTTCTAATCTGTTTATTTGTCCTTTGTGGCACCACATCCATATTATGTGCTTGCAACTAAATCATCAGCGTGTTGTTATAAATCCTCTATCACCACAAACAAACGCACTTACAAAATTTTTTGGTAGAATTTCAGATCACTTGTAGCAATGACACATATGTGTTCAAGTATTGCGTTAAAACTGAAGTGATAGACACGCGCTTATTTAAGTATGCTACATACAAAACACACGTCTCTAATGACCTCGATGTTAACGAGACGTTAAGTCCTTTCTTCTTATTCACAAAAATACTGCGGTAGCTATCGCACTTTATAATGTCATAAAAAAAAATCTTAAGCCAAAAGATTATTATAAAACTGTAATAAGGATAATATCGTAGTAGAAATTGATTAATGAACACGCTAAAAGAACCGAAAGCCTAGAAGAGGAACTTTCGACAAGAAGTAGGACGGGGAAGATTTTGAAGCAAGAAACACAATATTGTGAAAGGAGACATAAAGCTGAGACGGAAGAGAAATGTTATTGCAGTAGTGCTGTCGATGATAAACGGTAAATTGCGGTTTGAAAAAAAAAGGAACTTTGACTTGGGCTCTCCTTAGTAATTTATTTTGAAAATTGCACGCATTGCTTTGTTCAAAGTCTCAGACGTGATTTAATCTCCCGCGTATTGAAATTAAGAAAAGTATACTCGCATCAAATACAGTTTGGCAAGGTTGCCTTTGTCTAAGAAGATGAGCGACTGGCTATGCTAACCCGCCAATACGAAAATATTCGTCTGGGGAACCTTACGACTTGGTATTAACATAAGTATATGTTGAGATAAAATAATGACTCTGAATCGCTTTCCAAGCAGCAGTAACCATGTCAAATATGGAACACGACCCGCGGTTTATTATTTAATTCATCATGTGTTTATCGACGACCCATTTAGAGATGGAAAGCTCTGGCTTTGTCAGTATAATTTAACATACGTCGAATAATTAAAAAATTGTTGATTAAAAGAGGGTTTTGAACATGACGCATTTACTACGACAATCTAACAAAAACGTTAGATTGACTACCACCGTTACCATTTTCCCGTACAAAACGCATTTGTAATTTCCTGATAAATCGGAAAAATTTACCCTATGTCGTTTATTTCTCACATCAAGAGATTTTCTATGTGCAATGTTTTTTACTATCAGCCCTTTTGTTCCGCTGTAAACGTTCAAACTAATGGACGCAATATAGTAAAATATGACCCGGACATACCTTGGTGTTTGAAAATCATATNGCTGTAAACGTTCAAACTAATGGACGCAATATAGTAAAATATGACCCGGACATACCTTGGTGTTTGAAAATCATATTTATGGAAGGACACAAAAGGTGGCGCTATTCTTTACTCCGTGTAGCGCAAATAAAGGCAAATTGCATGTGTGAATCGTGCCGGATGATGCCGCTGATCGGCGTGTTTTCTCGGGATCTTCCGTTTCCCATGCCCTTGCATTCCGGCGCTGCTCCATACTCACTTCGCTTCATCCTCGTTGGCTCTGAAAACCTCCATGTTAAGAGCCGTTCGAATCTCTTCACTCACTCTCTTCACTCACGTCGATTGCGTGTTCGCTTTCCCCAGCGATTGTTGCGCATCTGACAGTGCTTTTGCCCCGGGATTGTCAACAGTCATCATGCCTTTGTGTTACAATATTTGTACAGTACGTACGGGACAGCGCGTCTTTGTAGCCCACACGTACCGTGAAACTGCATTAATAAATGACTACCTACTAAAGGATATTATTCCGCAGTTTGGGATTCGGTAAACACAGAAAATATTGGCAGAACGCTCCTGATGTGTTGAATGACTATCTTACGTAACATCGAGAGGCGTGTCTAGGCATGCCTTGATACAAACGGCGACGAATTTAAACGCCTTTTACTAGATCATCATGCATCTTACACGCTAAGTTATTTCAGTGTCAAATACAATGTATTGTGTCATTAATAAGATATATTAAGGAGGAGGGTAAGTGGAACTTCCTATAGAATACTAAAGCGTGGAAAACCAGATAACATTAATTGAATTACACTGTCAATAATTGCCGTATAGTTACGGAATTTTTTACGGAAATGTACAGTAAATATACGGAAACGGAATCGGTAGTAACANCGGCGACGAATTTAAACGCCTTTTACTAGATCATCATGCATCTTACACGCTAAGTTATTTCAGTGTCAAATACAATTTATTGTGTCATTAATAAGATATATTAAGGAGGAGGGTAAGTGGAACTTCCTATAGAATACTAAAGCGTGGAAAACCAGATAACATTAATTGAATTACACTGTTAATAATTGCCGTATAGTTACGGAATTTTTTACGGAAATGTACAGTAAATATACGGAAACGGAATCGGTAGTAACAAAAAACGGAGCTGACTCCGTAAATACAAAATACAGAAAGTCTCCATATTTCGCATAGCTTCAGGTTTAGGGTACGAATAATGCCGATTCCATACGAACCTTTCTTTGCCACTGTAACCAGAAAATTATCATTTCTGTGGCAGTTAGGATATCCACGCTACTAAGGCCTATTGTTTCAAACATAGAAACAGCAACATCAGGCGTCTGTAACATTTAGCAACACTTAAAATTCGCTAACTTTAATATAAACTGGAAAAGTTGCTAATGCGACTGTAGTAAAAATACCAAAGTTATGTTTCAATCCCGTATGCGAATTTATAGGTAATTGGTTGGAGTCATGAGTTAATAACTTTTGAACCAGGGTTCAAATTTCATTAAGTTATAAAATGTTGTAACTTTTTTGAGTATCTTTTTATTTACTGCAAAACGCCTACATAACCAAAATTTAAATTTTTTTCATTATCTCATTTTATTAAAACCGGAAGTACAAAACACTAACAAGGAAATAAACGGAGGTGTTACGTGAATTGACGGAAAGTTCTGTGAAATTTACGAAAAGTCAGTTTCTGAAAATCGACGTGTCCGTAATTTTTCGGAGAGCTTGTGGACTTTTCTGGATAAATGTTTACCAGCACTTTCTGTAAAATGAAGGAAAAAAATTTAACAGTGCAGAACATGACTGTTTGCTCCAGTATATGTGTTTCACGAAATACAGGTACAGTAATGATATGAAGCAAACCCGCACATTTTTAATATTAATTTGGGGACTCGGTTGCCCGTTTCCTCAGATTATCTCGTTTGGTAATGCAATTAGCATGCCTCATTTGCGTTCGTACGGTCTCGTGTACGATCTCTATTGCCGCGGTCAGGATAGTGTTTCTACGTGTGGGTTTTCATATACTCAAATATATATCCCCTCTATAATATAGTCTCTGTATAGCACAGCATTATTTTGCACGATTAAGTCATGTTCTTTTATTTTAGAGAGAACTATAGCCTAAAACATAATTTCCGAGGCATATAGACGAATCGGGGAACTTATGTAGTGGGTTATAATGTCAATATACATGGCGTCAAAAAGGATGTTATTTACGTCATGTGGTTTTAATGATACTCAACACACTCAAATTATATTTCAACACTAGCACTTTTTTAATAACTGTGTAATATTATAGAAAAGCATCTTGTTACCATATAATGCATCAAGAAACAACCCAGAACCATGTAATGTACTTAGGTTTTATAAATAAAAAAATTCCGTACTATATGGATTTAAATAGTCATAAAAGGGAAAAAAATAAAACATTAAAAGTTGTTGACTTCTTAGCCACGGCACCCTCATAAGCAAACCTATTTAAACGTTTTTTTAACCCGGGGATGAACCGGGGATCCCATATGTGGAAGTAAGAGCCGCCCAAATCTCTTCACATTTACTCACGTTACTGTCGCCTCAGTTCAATGATGCATTAGAAAAACACCGTATCATTTCCCAGTAGCTTTTGAGTTTGTACAACCATTTTATAAATGCTCAGGTCATTAATTTAATGGCGTTTTTGTTTGTATATCNGAGTAGCTTTTGAGTTTGTACAACCATTTTATAAATGCTCAGGTCATTAATTTAATGGCGTTTTTGTTTGTATATCATAAAGACAATCCTATATTCATGACTTTTTAAATATTAGTGTTAGTGTTAGGCGGTGCTGTGCAGTGATGGTTTCATTGGCTTAATAACACTTAACAAATTGCGGTAAACAACTTAGTTACTAAGCAGTTCAAAGCGATTAGTTTTATCGATTANTAATAATTGCCGTATAGTTACGGAATTTTTTACGGAAATGTACAGTAAATATACGGAAACGGAATCGGTAGTAACAAAAAACGGAGCTGACTCCGTAAATACAAAATACAGAAAGTCTCCATATTTCGCATAGCTTCAGGTTTAGGGTACGAATAATGCCGATTCCACACGAACCTTTCTTTGCCACTGTAACCAGAAAATTATCATTTCTGTGGCAGTTAGGATATCCACGCTACTAAGGCCTATTGTTTCAAACATAGAAACAGCAACATCAGGCGTCTGTAACATTTAGCAACACTTAAAATTCGCTAACTTTAATATAAACTGGAANACATAGAAACAGCAACATCAGGCGTCTGTAACATTTAGCAACACTTAAAATTCGCTAACTTTAATATAAACTGGAACAGTTGCTAATGCGACTGTAGTAAAAATACCAAAGTTATGATTCAATCCCGTATGCGAATTTATAGGTAATTGGTTGGAGTCATGAGTTAATAACTTTTGAACCAGGGTTCAAATTTCATTAAGTTATAAAATGTTGTAACTTTTTTGAGTATCTTTTTATTTACTGCAAAACGCCTACATAACCAAAATTTAAATTTTTTTCATTATCTCATTTTATTAAAACCGGAAGTACAAAACACTAACAAGGAAATAAACGGAGGGGTTACGTGAATTGACGGAAAGTTCTGTGAAATTTACGAAAAGCCCGTTTCTGAAAATCGATGTGTCCGTAATTTTTCGGAGAGCTTGTGGACTTTTCTGGGTAAATGTTTGCCAGCACTTTCTGTAAAATGAAGGAAAAAAATTTAACAGTGCAGAACATGACTGTTTGCTCCAGTATATGTGCTTCACGAAATACAGGTACAGTAATGATATGAAGCAAACCCGCACATTTTTAATATTAATTTGGGGACTCGGTTGCCCATTTCCTCAGATTATCGCGTTTAGTAATGCAATTAGCATGCCTCATTTGCGTTCGTACGGTCTCGTGTACGATCTCTATTGCCGCGGTCAGGATAGTGTTTCTACGTGTGGGTTTTCATATACTCAAATATATATCCCCTCTATAANCTCTCGATAATATAGTCTCTGTATAGCACAGCATTATTTTGTTCTTTTATTTTACAGAGAACTATAGCCTAAAACATAATTTCCGAGGCATATAGACGAATCGGGGAACTTATGTAATGGGTTATAATGTCAATATACATGGCGTCAAAAAGGATGTTATTTACGTCATGTGGTTTTCATGATACTCAACACACTCAAATTATATTTCAACACTAGCACTTTTTTTAATAACTGTGTAATATTATAGAAAAGCATCTTGTTACCATATAATGCATTAAGAAACAACCCAGAACTATGTGATGTACTTACGTTTAATAAATAAAAAAATTCCGTATTATATGGATTTAAAAAGTCATAAAAGGGAAAAAAATAAAACATTAAAAGTTGTTGACTTCTTAGCCACGGCACCCACATAAGCAAACCTATTTAAACGTTTTTTTAACCCGGGGATGAACCGGGGATCCCATATGTGGAAGTAAGAGCCGCCCAAATCTCTTCACATTTACTCACGTTACTGTCGCCTCAGTTCAATGATGCATTAGAAAAACACCGTATCATTTCCGAGTAGCTTTTGAGTTTGTACAACCATTTTATAAATGCTCAGGTCATTAATTTAATGGCGTTTTTGTTTGTATATCATAAAGACAATCCTATATTCATGACTTTTTAAATATTAGTGTTAGTGTTAGGCGGTGCTGTGCAGTGATGGTTTCATTGGCTTAATAACACTTAACAAATTGCGGTAAACAACTTAGTTACTAAGCAGTTCAAAGCGATTAGTTTTATCGATTAGTTTTATCGATTACTTTTTACAGTTACTTTATTTCATACCAATTTTCACGTAACGTTTTATTGTGGTAAAATGCATTAAAATACACGATTTCCGTTGGTACAAACACTTTCGAAACTTATAGGCTTTACACGTAAAGTGAGCACTTTTGAAGCCATATTTACTTTTTTCGTATAGCCATTTTTTATCCTTCCACCACTTTTTAAAAGAAATAATGCCATGTAAGTAATAAACACAGTGTAGCCATATATTCCACTGGTTTCGAAAGTAAACGTCTAAGGCTGCAATAAGATATATTTATTTACTGTTATTCCAAATGAGAGGATTTCAAAAAGTGCTCACTTTACCGTGAATAGCCTATAATCATGTCTGTAAAGCACATATTGCCCCCCCCCCCCC
>NQII01000392.1:0-22802 GCA_002778355.1 Clitarchus hookeri | reverse complement strand
CATTTTGAGTTAAAAAAACGTTGGTCATGTTAAAAAGTGTTTCGTGCATTTATCGAAGCGATAATAGGATAATATGGAATCAAATATATTACAATATAACAAAGATGCACTTTACTCCCAGTTGTCTTATCCGACTACCGATTAAACGCGTTATGTGAAATATTTTCAATTTTCACGTTCAAACTCATGAGCATGTTACTAGTAAAATCTCGACTACAATTATCTTGACCACTGACGATGAGGAGTGATCCCAATTGCGAAGTAAACTGGAAGCAAGCGTTTCTTATTGACGAAGACAATAGATTCGAAAAAAATATCAGGTCATGTACACGTTAGGTTTCAACTGACCGTGCGTATGTTTACACCATTACGCTCGTTCTTGCTGTCTTATACTGGCTTATACAAGAAATCGTGACAAATAAGGGCACATGTAAGTTAGATTTAAGTTGACTATGCATGTGTGAGCACCTTTACGTCAGTTACTGGTTGTTTTAATTTGAACGTGTACGATTCACTAGCGAGCAGCTTGACTACGTAAATAATATACTGTTACGAGTGGACGGTCTGTCTGCCAACGCCAACTTAATATGGCGGGTTTAATCCCCGGCCGGGTCACTCCCGGATTTTTGCTAGTGGGAATCATGCCGGACGATGCCGCTGGTCGGCGGGTTTACTCGGGGATCTCTCGTTTCCCTTGCCATTACATTCCGGCGCTGCTCCATTCTCACCTCATTTCACNTTTTTGCTAGTGGGAATCATGCCAGACGATGCCGCTGGTCGGTGGGTTTACTCGGGGATCTCTCGTTTCCCTTGCCATTACATTCCGGCGCTGCTCCATTCTCACCTCATTTCACTCTCATTGGCTTTCAAGACTCCGTTGTTAAAGAGTCACGTAAATCTCACAACTCAACTCCTAATCTGTCCCAGAGTGCCAGCAAACGCCGACTCATGAGACTAGGATGAGGCGAGTACATCATGGCACGTTACGAANGGGGAGACGTGAAGCGGTTGCCTGAGATTGACAGCTCACGCCTGGTGGCGATTAGCACCTTCTAGAAAGTTTGGGACTGTCTGCTACATTGAGAAACGTCTCGATGCTGAATTAGTTCATCTCCAGCCGTGTGTAGGCGCGGAATAATCTAGAAAGGATGAGCGCAGATTTATATACAGCCCTTTTGCCTTGCCGAAGACAGTTGTTTGAGAATGTGTTGACGACAGTGAATGGCGAATTTTCTTGGTGGTTCAGCGAGTTGCGGTGGTCACTGCCAGCGCGGAAATGATGGCTTCTGNGACAGTGAATGGCGAATTTTCTTGGTGGTTCAGCGAGTTGCGGTGGTCACTGCCAGCGCGGAAATGATGGCTTCTGTGCCAGGAGAGATTGTAGGGAGTGATTGGGGTGCTCCTGGAAGAGTGCACAGGGCATGTGATTCACGTTCACGAGATACTGATTAGATTCGTGCGCACTGGTTTTCGACAGGATAATTTTCGTTGACAGCACCAAATTATTTATGTAAAGTATATGTATATAATGTAAATGATTAGTGGTTTAATATTTGCGCTNTTCGTTGACAGCACCAAATTATTTATGTAAAGTATATGTATATAATGTAAATGATTAGTGGTTTAATATTTGCGCTGAGGAGTACAATACAGTAAATGATAGTTCATTGTGAAAGCCAAGGCTTCGTAAATATTTTTATAGTGTCGTAAAAAATAAGGAATTAAATTTTGCTCTTTTATTCAATAAGGTCCCCAGCCCTTCACGAACATTACCACATTTAGAAGGTTGTAAATATATCATACAATCTTAAAGCTATATAGTCTACCGATTTGAATGATATCTTGGCACGAAACATTTCTTCAATACCATACCATTTCTTAGTCCACTGTGGATATGATTGACTGATAACGGGAAGAAAAATAAAGTTAAAAAAAACTGTTGTGAATTTAGATTCAGAATATCATAAGTGAAAATCTTAAGCCGCTAGACGGAATGAAAGACAGAAACTCGCAAAGAGGCAAACAACAACACATGTTGTTCGGAACGCGAGTGTACACGGCGCAATTCACGGTAACGGCCTGAGGGATAAGTTTTTTTTTTAATAGATAGCTAAACGTGAGCTTCGCAAACCTGTTCTCGGGGAGGAAGCTAGTGTCGGGAGCCGTGCAGGGAAGCTGCTGTCGGCGGACGGCCACGAGGTATGTTTTCCTCTCTTTTTTGTGCGTTTTATTGGCGTGCAAGTGCGCGGGTCAAGTTCGGGCAGAGTCCGCGCGCGAGCTCCAGCGGGAGTCGACGTCGACCGGGTCCTCGCGCACAGAGGGACAGCTTTGTCCAGGACAGATGGGCCTGCTTCCGCTGTTGTGGTGAGTCTTAACTGTCAACTTCCCGCGCTCGCGTGATTTTCCTTCTCTACAGCCACGGAACGAGTTTTATGATGCGGATACATGTCGGTTGGAACCATGCGCGGATCCAAATGGGGTGTGCTCGAGCATTCTTTATTTGCAGCTTTATTTCACTCAGGATAAAATGAAATTATTTCTGAAACCAAGCACATTGTTAGCAATGCAGCCTTAATAGATACACTTATATCAGTAACATTATATTTTATGAAGTTCCTAGAAATACTATACACTTAATGAAGACACTTATGTGTAGCATAAAATGTAACTTTACTGTTAGTTAGTCATGTTGTTTGTACGTATTACACAGTACCCCGTCCTTCTAATAGCCCCCTTATTAATAGGTCTCTAGATCGGCCACTGGTTGGGCCTCCTGAAGATTGCGCTTATGTCAGTCNGACCTCCTGAAGATTGCGCTTATGTCAGTCGGAGCAATGGAGATGGAGTTTTTACCTGCATTCAAGGTGTGAACCTACGCAGTTTCTTTCTAAACTTCTGCCATTTATTCCATATCCGTTTTGATAATACTCCAAATATTTATTAAGCTTAAACTTTAAGTGGGTAGGGAGGTAGGTAGGTATGGCTTTAAGTCTCGTGGACAGCGAAGTCATTAGAGACGGAGAAAGTTTATAATCGAAGCAGNGAGGTAGGTAGGTATGGCTTTAAGTCTCGTGGACAGCGAAGTCATTAGAGACGGAGAAAGTTTATAATCGAAGCAGGAGCCGGCAAAGGTATTGGCGACGGCCTGTGGTAAGGAACCGTCCTAGCATTCGCCTGGAATGATTTCGGGAAGCCATGGAAAACCTAAATCAGGATGGCCGGACCTGGAATCAAACCCAGCTCCTCCCAAATGCGAGTCCGAAGAATAACCATTGCGTCATCTCGCTCAGTGATAAAGCAGGTAATTGATACAACTGAGCAGTCGTTTGTCACTTTATTGATTTTTAGTGATAGCATCACATTTCTTATTGAAATATGCTCATTTGGTTAAAATCAATTTTCATAATTCTTGTGGAATATGTACAGTCAGAAATAATGTTAAATACGCAGAAATTAATTGCCATAGAATCACTGTTCAAGTTTTACTTTAATGTGTATAAAAGAACTAACGTAACAATAGCAGGAATTTAGCGACGACATTTATATTTATATCAATTTAGTTTTAAATCTAGAAATCAGTTAGGTTGTTTTTAAGGTAGCCTATAGGTCTATAGATTTGGCACGTTTTGTTGGAAGGGCTACCCTTGCTCAGAGCTGTCACTTTTGACTTGCCGAGACAAATGTGAAGCTTAATGGCCGCTCTTGGAAAGTTTGTGAAGAGGGAGAGTCGAGCGTGCCAATTATTGTTCGNAGACAAATGTGAAGCTTAATGGCCGCTCTTGGAAAGTTTGTGAAGAGGGAGAGTCGAGCGTGCCAATTATTGTTCGTGTCTGGCGAATCAGAACTCAGAAACGTGGCCCCCGACGGGTTTTATCATTGCCTAAATTTAACATGCATTTATAATTGTAAACTTACGTTGGTAATACTTTTTTTAAAAGTAGATGCAATATCCACTTTAAAAGTACATTTTGTAGAGATGGGGTCGTAGCCCTGAGTCTGGAGAAATTTATCGGGGACTTGATCCNTGTAGAGATGGGGTCGTAGCCCTGAGTCTGGAGAAATTTATCGGGGACTTGATCCCGAGCCGCCCTGAAGCGCGGTCGCAGAGGCGTTACGTCTTTAATGCCATGCTGAGTTGGGAAGTGTTATTTAATTATTTGCGAATTGTTGTTGTTATAAAGTGTAAGCTGTTTATTCGAAAAGCAGGCAGGCAAATGTGGAGAAAATAGTGTGCGATACACTTTTAAGGTCAAATATCACTCAAAAGTGAGATTGATTGCACATAATAAGATCTGAAACTTCTAACAGTTTAGTTCGTAAAATAATCCCTCTTCATTAATAGAATAGGAGTAGCCAGATATTATCGCAAAATCCATTGAAACCATAAGGAATTTGATGTAAATTTTTATGCATGAATAAATTTAATATCTAAATTAACAACTAAGGTTGCCTTAGTGTAATACGTTTGGGCAAACCGTTCTCGAACAAACAGCTAAGTAAGTTTACAAAGTGGTGAACTACTGCCTGGGTGGGTAGGCAACACGTTTGCCACTAGTGCAGCACTTGGCTGCTGTTACTTTGCGGGTTATTGGATGCTGGGGCATGTGAGACCAGTGACAAATGCATTGCGAAGTACACAACTTTATATAGATTTGACATATACATGGAAAATGTGAAATAAGAGTTTCAAGATTACTAATTAGTTAATCTCTAAAATTAAATTTATTCATAAAAAATACTCATGTTAACATTACCAGAAAAAAAGGTAAGAATGAACTTTTTTTATAACTGCATGCACAAACTGTATGCTTTTGAACTGTGAATAGGGAGTATTTAGGCTACATATTTACCCGAAATTTATCCTGTTGATCCTACAATTTTGGGTCAGTTTAACCGTACGCATATTTATAAAGTAACAAAATTGTTATATAACTGTCTGGACCTTGAGGACTGAAATTTTTTATTTTAGTTAATTGTTATGTACTTTAAAATGGAGGGTATCTAACTTCATAAATAAAATATTTTAAGTTATATAAGATGTTACCATTAATTTAGTTTAGGTTCGAAGAATGATTTCTTAACAACTATGAATTGTATTCTACAATTAGGCTGTAAGAAATTACCTTTTCTCATTCCCGTAGACATTCTCGGAAGCTGTTGTATCAAACACGAACGGAAATTCAGCCATTTATAGCATGTTGCAATTCTTCTGCTGCGCACGTAGAAAGGTCTTCAAGTACATATACTTGCTTTGAGAATGAGTATCGTACTTCCTACAAGACAGAAATATAACCTACACATGTGCTGTAAATAACGGGTATGCCACGCGGAGACGCTCAATATATCCCCAAAAAACGAGAGTGCAATTGCACTCCCAGTTTGTTTCTTACATTTCCCTTAAGGATTTAGACTCTTACGTTCGTTTCCACGTAGCATATATATAAATAATTTATATATAAAATATATACACAACCAGTTATTTATCCTGAAACTCTGCGCTTAAGTCACTAAAATAAAAATTTCCTTCACAGGTATTTAGTGGCTTTCTTCTAGCAGTGTATTAAGAAACTCGTCTGCATAATTTGTATACATATTAACATACATATATTGAGAAAATAAATATTTATTTCAGTTAACTTTTTTGTATAAACAAATAGCACATATGTACGTATTCTTTCAAAATATTTTATTGTCTAAGCAAAGTTTGAAATATACATACACTGACATTGTTTATCAAGCAAAGCATACATTTTTATTTTGCCTGTACGAACAAGTGGTTTAAGAGAAATTTTCTCACCGTGTAGTCCTACTGTAGAGTTAACGATATCTTTTAGTGCCTTGTAGAACGGCTTGCCAGCACTGCACAGAGTGAAAACAGAGAGTACTTAAGAATACAGAGGTGAAAGAGCCGGTTGTGACGTGAACTCCAGCCATACACGTCAGTATGACGGAACGCTGTTGACCAATCAGCGCTTGGCAAATCACTTGTCAGCCGGCAGCCAGGCCAGTTGGAAACGTTCTGCAGCATGCAGTGACCAATCAGACAAAACGCCTGTTTCCAGAGACACTCGTGCAGCCAGTCTCCGAATGGGTACTGCGCACATCCAAGGAACCACCACGGCCAGTCAATCCGCGTTTTCGGAAAGTCACCAATATATCCACCAATGGTGAATTTTCTGGTGTGTATCGGTGTACACCGGTTGAAAGAATGTCCGAACATCAGGTTATTTATATATTTTTTGTTATGGATGCAAATTAATACATTTATGCATGCAAAATAACTTTATAATACAGGAGAGACACATTAAACACTGTGCTAACATATTTTCTATTAAACATGCACTTTATTTATAAAATTCAATATAAGTCTAACATCTTTCTACGACGTTTGTGAACATTTCATTGCACAACATTTTACCGTTGCAATTAAAATTGGTCATTTGCTTTTCTTTGACTTTACCGTTAACATCTATTTTATTTATGTTTATATTTGTTAATGAGGTTGTGTTCGAAAATTGATCGTTTAGTGTTCCGGTGCACATTCACCAGATCCACTGACGTTTCAGGCCGGTTGAACAGGTGGATACATCGATTCAACTGAATTCGACCAAAAAACTAGTTCTAGAACGTCCCGTGTNTTCAGGCCGGTTGAACAGGTGGATACATCGATTCAACTGAATTCGACCAAAAAACTAGTTCTAGAACGTCCCGTGTGCATCGGTGGATGCACTGGTGAATTTCCGAAAACACGTAATATGTAAGTATGCATAAGTGAAATGGCGTGGTAACACCTTCGATTTATGCGAACTAGGTCGCTCATTGGCCGCGTGAAGCTATGGAGAGGCGCATTGAGTCTGATTTGCTATTGTACGTTACGGAATTTTCTCTGTTGGCCGAGCTGCCGTCTGGAAAGTTAGTCTCCAGGGGTTGACTAATGAACAACGTTTCGCCATATTGTTGACCGGTGAAACCATTTTCCTGTCTTAAGTTAGTTTATTCATGGTTTATTCAAACTTTTGGGATTAAACCTTTGAAAAATCATCCCATGTATGACGTGTTTGGTTCAGGGCCGTCAACAAAAATTTCGGGGCCTCCTTCACGGGTATCCATTTTTCCGTAACNATGTATGACGTGTTTGGTTCAGGGCCGTCAACAAAAATTTCGGGGCCTCCTTCACGGGTATCCATTTTTCCGTAACGCCAGGCGTTTGAGCCTCTCCGAGCCTTAGGGCCCGAGTCAAATGTACCCTTTCCCCTCCCTCCTGTCCAACGCCCTGGTTTGGTTGTTTTTTTAATATGTCACGTATCACAAGCTTGTTGTATTTATGTTAAAATTAAAATACCCCTTTTTTGTTAAAGTGAACTTTCACTTTTATTTTATCTATAAATTTTACTTTTTCATTTATATTTTCAACATAGAGAAAATATACGTGTTTGATATACCTTGTAAGAAATAATTCTTATGCAAAATGTTATTACACTGAATACGCACGAATGCGGTGTGTTGTCCCTTCGGCGTAATTTTCTTGACTTGGTTAAGCTTTGTTTGCATGCGGTGGAGGAATATCCCGGAAGAAGAACTTTGGCAGGGCTTCAGAAAAGTTATAAGTAACCGTGAATGGACTATAGCTGTAATTCATAATACACGATACAATTTCACATCTGTATTCTTANTAAAGTTATAAGTAACCGTGAATGGACTATAGCTGTAATTCATAATACACGATACAATTTCACATCTGTATTCTTAATTACTATGTGCCACGGCACTTCATCTGTGTGTACTTGTCTGGCGTATGTTGAGAGCATGTGTGGTGGTTGTCGGGGGGCGGCGGTCTGACTGCGGTGCTTGTCGGCAGGCTGATGGTGGTGGCGGCGGGCTGCCGGGGGCGGCAGTTCGAGCGGGCGGCTGTAAGGGAGGCGGCGGAGTACGGCCTGCGCAGGATGAACGAGCTCGTGCTGGTCCAGGAACCGCGCCTCTTCAAGATGGGTGAGTCGCAGAGCATCTACATTATACGTCGTTCACGGTTATTTGAGCACGTTTCAAATAAACCTCCGAAAACTGTCACTGCTCCAACCTGTACGTATTTAAAAGGGCACCATGTCTGGCTTGCGCCTATTTAAGTTGGTAAAGACGGAGATAAAGTAGATACACTTATAAACATTAAATTAAAAGTATTGGGTTAACATTTGTAAATATCGATATTATTAATTTTGCCTCCTGCTTTTTTTAGTGCACGTAAAGGTAAGAATTGGCCTTTCTTATGCCTGTTTCACATGTACGACGACCACGCTGAACATACAGAGGTGGGAACTGGAACAGCCAATATCAGAAGCCGTCTTGGTTTTCCGCGCGAATCGCGCAGAAAATTGGGCCCACGCTGATATTTCTGCTCGCAGAAAGAGCAGACTTGGCCTATATTTCCCAGAAGTCAGTTGGTTCACATATTTTATATTAATTATTTCTTCGGAGCCACGGGGGTGCAGTGGTTTGACTACTCGCTCCCACCAAGACTAACCGAGTTCGATTCCAGGCGGATTTTTACACGTGGGAATCGTGCAGGGCGATGTTACTGGTCGGCGGGTTTTCTCAGGGATCTCCCGTTTCCCCCGCCCTTCCATTCCGGCACTGCACCGTACTCACCTCGCTTCACCCTCATCCATTCTCAACACCTCGATGTTAAGAGCCGCCCAAATCTCTTCACTAACTCACTCACTTACAAATTTCTTGGATAACCAACATGTATTGATGCAAATGTAAAGAATTTTTCAATATACTGTTTTGTATTTATTATAAAATACTTGAAAATAAATGTTAATATTCTTTTGTGTTTGCATTAAATAGATGTATTTTAAAAATGAACGATAGGTAGCATCACGGTGTAAAGTATTTTTGTATGTAAAATTAAAATTATAGTATCTCGAAAATCATTTAATAAAAATTCATACTACAGTGGATTTAATAAAGTAGAGTAGAATCGCGAGACCGTCTAGTGTTTTGTCCACTATTTGTTTTGGAATCTTGGTATGGAAATTACGAACGCAAAAGCGTGGTTGTAAACAAACTGCAAACAAATTCCAAATTGGTGATGTAGAAAATCTGCTAACGCGTGAACAACCCACTCTGTCGGTTTGACGAGATCAGCGTAAATATGAATCACGCTTTACACTCCGCGTGTCTGCAACTACGGTGAGTTCCATTTGCAGGGAGTAAAAAATAAACCGCACTCGGTTCATGATTAGACACCCGGCAATTTCTCATATTCATTTGTCAACCAGCTAGACTCCCCAATCCTTTGTGTACTAGAGCATCAGTTAGTTGTTCATCGACTGCTGCCCTAGTTTCATCACAGACCAGGTAGAACGGTATCCGGCCCTAGTTTTCTTGCAGGTAAGTTATTGGTTCGAATTCTTCCAGGGCGTGTCTTAAAAACTGCGATCCAATTGAAACTGAAAGTCAAATGTACACGTACTTGAAATCAAGCTTGTCCTCAAAGTAAATCACGAAATTTCCGGGTCTCTATTCATGATTTATAAAATAATTTAGAAAAATATTGCTTGTTGCTTATGCTTAAACGTTAAGCGCTGGCTGAAGTGGCCAAAGTCATTCTGTAAGGAAATTTTTAACAGCACTTTCATAAACTAATGTGTTATTAGTGTAATATTTAAACTAATGTCGACTGAAAACGATTTAGTTTTGTGTTTACACATTATACTAGAAAGTAACGTTAAACGCATATGTAAGACAGTATGCCTGTTTTATTGTGTTTCTAAAAAAATATACAGTGCTACTTGATGGCAATATTGATTTATAAATGTGGAGAAAGGATACACAGTGAGCCGTGAGTAGTACTTAAGCAGGACTTTCAAACGAGGTCATCGCAAAACAAATACAATAATTACGATTACTGTACATATGTTTTTCTTTCATACCAACGTCCCTCTCCGACGGTGCTTGGTTCGATTCAACACATCGTCGTGCCCGAAATATTCCTCGATAGGAACTGTAATGTGAAGCGTGGCGGGCAGCATTATCGTCGTGAGTGGGGGTTTTCTTGGGCGCCGTCTGACCAGACCTCTAAACAGAGCGCAGAGATTCAATCGTATATAGGCTGTTCACAGTAAAGTGAGCACTTTTGAGGCCCTAGTTACGATTTCCTTTCAGCCATTTTTGTTTTTTAACCATCTATTTAAATAAATATTCCCGTGTAAGTAATAAACACAGTGCTTATATTCCACCGCGCTCGGAAGTTGTTAACCCATAAGGCTAAAATAAAATATAGTTATTTATTATTATTCCAAATGAGAGGGCTTCCAAAAGTGCTCACTTTACCGTCAATATCCTATAGTTATCTGAAAGAAAACTTTGAAAAATGTCACTGCCCCTACCTGCATATATTTTAAACGGGCACACTGGGTGGCATGCACCCAGTTAAGTTGGTAACGGCCGAGGGAAAGTAGTTCCGTGGTTTAACGTTGAATCAAATTTGTTAAGTAAACATTTGTGGATACTGAAATAATACCCTTTGCTTTCCGTTTTTTTAAATTAATTTAAGTGTAAAAAATAGCAAATATGTAAGATATTTACTTCTCTCATAATTTTATATTTTTACTTGACCGATGCATGAATTAAGTGTTGAGGTCCACGGCAATGTTAATTTTACGTATTGTGGGAAAAAACAAAGTTTATATAAGTAGATTTTAGGCAGGCTTTTCAAACGTGCTCATTTTACCGCGAACAACCTTTATTAAAAACTGTTTAATAGTTTTGAACGACGTCTGCTTACTAATAACATTTAAACGATTTTCCACATCCGAAGCGGAGAAGGGCTAATACGGATGTTCCACGATAATCTCGCCTTGGCCTTTATGATAAAAACTGTTATATTCACACCCACTTGGTAAGTTATTCCATGTCCATGATCTATGCATGTTCTCACGTATCCGTGTCGCAGGAGGACTTCCTTGCCCGTATAAAACAAGCGACTCTCTGCGAGCTCATGAACCGAGTCCTCCGAAGAGCGTGGGAACATGTCACCGCGCAGCAACAACGTAACAGGTTTATCTAGGGAAAAAATAAAAATAATTGTAGCCTCGGAGGAATTTTCCAGGTGGATCTCACCGCCTGGGGATGTAGCACAACTTTCTCTCCGAATCCCCGATAACCTCTTGAATTACTATTCCGCAGGAATATAGGGAAAGTCACATCCGGTAGGAAGGTCACGTCTCGGAGGTGTAAGTTACATGGCGACGTACGTGTCGGAAACCGCTAGTGAAATTTCTTCAAGAGGCACTACTTGTTTGGGAGCTCTCTGAAAAGTATGTACGGTGTACTTTACCACTGCTAGGTTCAGAACCACATACATACATATTTACTAGTATTCTCTTCAATATCCACCCATTCCATAACAAATGTATTTCGTTTTAAAATTTTATTTAGTTTAGGGAATTAAGCTTTCGCTTTAAAGCTGAGAGGCTAAATCAAGGGCTAGTTATCAAACCTAAATGTAAGAATGTCTTACACTTCCTCGTCTTACTAGCGACTCGAACCCGTAACGCCGTGGTACCTACACGCTTTAAGGACGCCGTCTGGCCACGTCCCTAAACACAGCAGAAAAGTTTAGTACTATAGTAATTTTTTTTGCTGCAAACGGCTTACGAATAACATTTAGGAGATTGTTGGTGTCCGAATGATAGTTCCCATTTTCTATTTCCGTCTCTAATGTGTATTATTTTTAAGTGAAAAACCGCTAATACGAGTGTTTCAAGCTGACCTCCTGTGGCGTAGTCAGTTGGTGCGCCACCGGGCTAGGATGCGGTAGGTTATGGGTTCAAATGCCAGGTAAGGTATGGGTGTTAGTTTAAGTTAGGTCATAAGTTAGTTTGTAAGCCGTACCGAGATAAGCCTTCAGGTAAAAGATCAGGTGTTTCAAGAACATTTTTAGGCCTCATACTTCCAGCAAGGGCTACTTAAAATTCCATACGGACATACACCACACCTTTGTTTTTACCGTTAGGGCATACACCATGAAATTGCAGCCCCATCACTGAAAGTTTTATAAAGCAAATGGATGCGAGAAAGACTGCATGCCAGTTTAGTACCCTGAGCGTTAAGGCGACCAGGCATTCGATGCGCGTACCAAGGTCGACCTAAGTGCTGATATGCTTCTAAGACTCGGACAAGCAAAATACCACAAGTCAGTGGGTATCTTTAAGGGGAATCCCTAGTGAATAATTTTAAACGCCTCATGGTCATGTCTTGCCATAAGGAAGCATTGCAACAGGCCATCCCAAGACTGCGATTTGCAATCCTAAGAAGCTGAATTTCTTGCTAATTAAATATGTAAAAGTAGGATATTACTACACGCGATGGAAGACAATGGATTCAATTGCAGATGCCACTTTGTGTTTTCACCTTTCTTAAAAAAATGATCAGGAAAGTCATAAAAATTACATTTTTGATCATTTTCACTATTTTGTATCTCTGAACATATTTGATAGGATAAAAGTAAGACGTGGTCAATGTAGATAATTATTTTGTACCTTTCCTGGAGAAACGTTTTATTTACAGAACATATATTTGCTAAGATACGCGTAGGCACTGATTTTACGGACACTTATTCACCAGGTAGTCCCCTAAACCTCTCCCATTGAAGTCGCTGTCAGACGTGATTTTGCGTGTGCTTTGAAGTAATGCAAACTACATCGCGCAAACTAGGAAAAACATATGGCTGCACCCAGGGGCGGCAGAAGGTGTTTGTCATTAAGGGTCAAGGGTCAAGACCAAAATAAATAAATAACCAAGTGTCGCAATATCGCAGAAAAATTCCAACTAGCATATTAATACATACTCAAAATTTACATAATACATACACAATTTTCTATTAGAAGCATATTTGAAAATAATACTAAAATTTTCCCTTACGAACGGTGTCAATTTAACAACAAAAGTCGTCATTTTAGTGCGGGTTTATTATTTCTTCTGAGAAACTGTTCCTAACAGCAGATTATCAGGCGGTCATATAACCCCCCTGACTCACTGTTCTTGTGGCCCATGGCTTCACGTTGATCTTCTAATGTACTGCCGTTCACCTGTACATCGGTAAATAAAAGTATGGAAGTATTGACAACCTTCGATGTTTTAAAATAATTAAATTACGTCCGCATTTCTGCTTTTCACGGGTTTTTTGAAAATAGCAATTGAAGGAATCTACTCGTAAAGCCAAAAAATTGTAATTCATTTTACGCAGCAAGATAATGACGAATTTAATTTAATGGCGAGGATTAGAAAACTAAATTAAGGACTTGCAACAGGCTCCCCCTGGAAAAAACATAAAGACCAGCTAAAAAAAAATTCGCCTACCCGCTTCCGTTGATGCAGCTGGCAGAGGTCGCACCACGAACTCCCGAATGCGAGGCAGGCATGCAGTAGCATGACCAATCACGCTCCCTACTTGTTATTGCAAGTCCAATCACGGCCGCTACACAATTGTTCTCAATCCTTGCTGAATTTATACTTCCACGTGCCAGCTACGTTCCTTTCCGGCGTGTGTGCACAAAAACATAGCTATGTGACTTCTACCTTTCAACTGTCATTTGCTTCGTTCACGTTCTTTATCTGTCCAAATAATACCAGTATATTTTACAGCAAATAAAATTTATATGCATACAATTTTTACCTCGTTTAGGCCTACTTTAAGACTTAAACAGTGCCTTAAAATAAAATAGGTCGATAGCGAGGTAATTAAAGACATCAAGTGTTTCAGAGAAGCTCTCAAAGAAGCAGGAATTGGGAAGTAATCGACCATGGCCTGTAGTAATGAACAATCCCAGCATTCTCCTGGCGTGATTTCGGGAAACTATGGAAAACCGAAATCAGTATGGTCGAACCGGGAATTGAACTCGTGTCCTCGTGAATGGATGTTCATTGGTTTACCACTACGCCAAATCGTCTGGCACGTCTGTGTTGATGGTTATTATGCTGAATTATTTACAGAATATTAAAATATTTGTGTTATTCACAAAATGGCACACTACATATGTAACATGTCAGAATTTTACTGTGAGTGTGCTTAACCATATTAAAACCAACAGAACATATCGCATAACGTATTTAATCTCTCGTTATTGATGTGGTTTTGGATATAGTCCGAGACCTTAGGGTAGAAAAATGATGTCCGTATGTTCCTTCGAGAAGAAAGCAAGATATCAATTATATTGTGTTATTTTATGTTACGGGATACTGAAATGCTTTGGGGTCACNTATATTGTGTTATTTTATGTTACGGGATACTGCAATGCTTTGGGGTCACTTTCACAGCAAGGTCATTTCAAAAGAGTGGCCATTTCAAGAAAGCCACCATTGTATTAATAAAACAGGCTGTAACCCTGTTCTCCTTTATCGGATTTGAANACTTTCACAGCAAGGTCATTTCAAAAGAGTGGCCATTTCAAGAAAGCCACCATTGTATTAATAAAACAGGCTGTAACTCTGTTCTCCTTTATCGGATTTGAATTTTTTTTTTAAGGGATAGCACTTTTGACGTTAGTTAATTTATTTCCCTACAAATGTTTTTACAAATCTTCCCTGAAAGTGAAGTTAAGAGTAGATGGCAGATCAAGAAGTTGATTGAAGAAGAACTAGGGGAGTTAGATGTGCTGTTCAGCGCTCCAAAGCGTGAAAATTAATCGGAAATGGTATCACTGAAAGCAGTAAAATATGTAGATATGGCACAAGCAGAGGACGATAATGTTGGAGATAACATGAGGAATTTGTACTCTGCAGCCCAATGCATCAGAAAGTTCACATTAGGAGTAAAAAAAAGGAACGTCGAGAGGTCTTTATTACATTTTAATATTGATGATATTGTGCCAATGGAGTTTTATTTATTCAGGTGGTGCCTTGTTAGGCAAGTAGATATGTCCTGTGTTAATGCTAGCAAATCATCGGAAGTAAATAATGAGCTGCACGACTTTCACAAAGTTTTATGTACGAATGCATGTCATCACGCCAAGTAGCAAAGTAAGATACCCAGTTATCTCGCCACATTCATAACGTACCAGCTTCATTGGCTGTTAGAATAGCTGTTTACAAAGTAACAAGAAGTAAGAAACGTATTCAGATTTTAAATGGGTTTGGGGGCTGTGGTGACTACCATAGGATTATACAACTAGAAGATAAGATAGCGTGTGAAGTTTTGCAGGGAATGGAAAAAGTGATAGAGTTTACATTCCTCCCGATCCATTATTAAGTCGGTTCATATTTTGTGCTGTGGATAATATTGACTTCCAAGAAGATACGCTGGGTGGGAAATGAACCCTGCATGGAACTGTTATGGTAGTCTACCAATAATTGCAAGAAGATGACAATAGAGTACGCCTCGTGTTAACTCAACAGCCACGTATTGAATCTCTAAGAAAAATTGACTACAAAGAACAAGAATCAGCACACTTGAAAACATAAAAAAATTATTAACCATTTATGCTAGTTTTAAATGTATAATCAAGCACTGAAATATACAGTAATGTGTTGTAGGGAGTCAAACTAGATAACACTGCTTGGTTGCTACTGCATTCATCAGCTGTATTCTCCTTGACTGAGCAGCATGATAAAGAACCAAATGAAAGTTTTCTGAAACATGACTTAGAGAACGCCAGTCAATCTGAAGTTAACCACATATATACTTGGTCGGCATACAATTCCTTAGTAGGTTCAGAACATCAGATAACTCGGTCATCTGCCCTGCCACTCATTGCTGCATCACCTACAAATCGTCAAACTCAAATTAAATTCATGAAGACCTTAGAGAATATTAATATCATGGTGCAAGGTAGTCAAAAAAGTTGTTACATTGGATATGGGACTTTACAGATCAGTGAAGCACCTTGAATTCAGCCACACAGAAAACCAAACAAGTAAATCCTCGGACCTGGAGAGTTGCATATTATTATGGCTCAAATGAGAACTATAAGCAAATATAATGATGGAACAGGTAAACCAGATTTGTGGGTTGAGTACAACATATATGGCCCTGCAACTTGCAAACAAATCCTAGAAGGTAGACATGTAGGTAGAGGACTATATGCTCATAAAGTCATGCTCATGTATCTTTTTGCTCTCTACCAAGCAGCTTTTTTGATCAGTATCCAGAAGTAAAGCAGATTGTACGTTCTAAGTTGAATGTCCTTATTAAAGTGTTTAATGATGGAAGATACATTGAAACAGGCCACAAATAACTTGTATCTACTCTTACCTGTGAGAACATTATCAATAAGTTTGAATGTTCCAACTCTTCAAATTAAGTTATGAGTCCTACATTCATAGTAGTGAGGATGTCGTAGTTACTTAAATACAGGTTACTAAGGGAACAAATGAATACGCATCTTACCCGAGCAGTACACATTAAGACGCAGATATAAAGATTATTTTGCATGCCATAGAAGCAAAAAAGGCTGGAGCAACGCANCGAGCAGTACACATTAAGACGCAGATATAAAGATTATTTTGCATGCCATAGAAGCAAAAAAGGCTGGAGCAACGCAATTAGACATCTTCTCACCTGACACAGATGTCCTTGTTCTTGCTTTGAGCACGTATCCGTCACTCCCACAAAATACAAACTTCATTACTGGAAGCGGAGAGAGGAACCGAACTACCCCACTTCGACCGCTATACAGCAAGTTAGGAAATCTAAAAGCTGAAGCACTGGTGGGCGTACACTCAATATCAGGAGCTGGCATCACTGGNTATACAGCAAGTTAGGAAATCTAAAAGCTGAAGCACTGGTGGGCGTACACTCAATATCAGGAGCTGGCATCACTGGATAATTTCTCAAAAAAGGGAAATTAAGTTTCTGGAAACCCTTCATGACAGCGGACAATAATGTTCTACATGCATTGCTGAACCTTGGTAAAACTGAAGTAGTATCTGATGATGTAATGATGGATATTGTCACATTCCTATGCAAAGTGTACGTCCCCAGTACAACTATAACAAAATTTGGANTGATGATGTAATGATGGATATTGTCACATTCCTATGCAAAGTGTACGTCCCCAGTACAACTATAACAAAATTTGGATATCTGAGGTGGTGGTTTATTATACAAAAACATCGAGGTCGTCAATTAAACTGGCTGTATTGAGGGCACATTTGCAGGCAATGAAATGGCGTCAGTGCGACCAAAGACATCCAAGTTTACCAAATCCCACAAACTTGGCTGGCAGCATGAAGATGGCTACTTAGTCCCTGTACTTGCAACAATACTCCAGCCCCTCTATCAATACTTGAGCTTGTTAAGTGAAGCTGTGTCATAACAAAATGTCAGAGCGTTCGTTGCAAGTGTTCAACAAATAACGTCCACTGCACAGAAATATGTAGTTTTGTTGAAAATTAAGACTTTTGTCAAAACAGTGTAAGCAGTGAAACACTCGTATTCAAAAGTGAAGATGATGTTCATTTAATGTGAAAACATTACAGCAAAATTATTCATGTTGGGTGTATTGTTGTGTATACACAGTTAAATGACGTGTCTGTAAAAAAAATAGTATCTTTATATTAGACAATTTGACATGAGACGTAATTTAAATAATAATTTAAGTAAACATGATTTCAATTTAATTCAAACTTTTTCTGGGGATGTCATACATACAATAAAAATGCCCAAATGTGGTAAATGATTTATTTAAATTGTTAATTTTACACCACAAAAACAGTATAAAAATGTATACATCAAAAACATGGTTTGCTAATACCTCTTCATATTTCTACCTTTTCCAAAGCAATCAAGTCCTCCTTACCATAATTACAAAATAATACGAATTCATTCAGTTGTAGTGGAAATATTGCACATAAGGTAAAAACAGACTACGTAGGATAAAACAGGTCAAAGATAAGAAATAAATTATAATAAGAAAAATTTGTCACTTAAAAACATACACTTTCCAAGATTATTGCGCTTATTATGCTGCTGTAGTGAAGAGCAGCATCCTTGTGTATGATATAAAATTAAAGCTTATAAAATTATCTTTCACTTTTATTAAAACACTTATTGTCAATTTATGCTTTGTTTATTCATAGTGCTGTACTTTGTTTATATTTTGGTCAAACCGTACTTGTTTTTAAGGCTAAGAAATTCTCATGAATATAGAGCATGTAGGGTAAATAAATTTAAGAAGCTATAGGTTACTATATGTCTATTTAATAAAACATCTGGATATTACATAAATTACTATAAGTTCGGGGGAGCATTATAAGTTAACTACATCCACTACCTGACTCCGTACTGAGAGCCACGTTTGTATATTGTATAGTCCCACCTTGAGAAGTATCCGAAGGCTAATGAAGTTTGACGAGTTACGGTGGTCGGCACAGCAGGCTTCTTGTGACGTCCATCTCAGCCGCCATCACGTGGAGAAAGACCTCTGCTTCTGCTCTGCATTGCCCTCATATCGGCGTGGCATAACGCAACATGGCCTCATTCCCTGGCTGGTAGAGAGGATTCCTGTTTACCGGGGTTTGGGCAATGCGAGTCCCGATTGTTGCAACTGGTTGTCCTGATTACTGCTCATAAGTGATGGCGTGTTCAGGCAGGTGGTCGAATTAAGACCTGTTCACGCTATCCTAACAATAGTAAAACAAAATAGTAAAATTTTTTTTAGATTTTTAGTTTTCTTAGCTTTCCGTGAAAATGGTTAGATTATGAAATATTTTGCATGAAAACAAATGAAATTGCGTTAAAATAACTACCCGTAAAAAAAAAATCGGATAAAGGAAAACAGAGTTGCATCCTGTTGTATGAATGCAACGATGGCCATTTTGAAATGGCCACAATTATGAAATGACGTCACTGTGAAAGTGGCACCGATGCATTTCAGTATCACGGGACATATAGGAATACAATAAAATTAGTTTCTTGCTTTCTTCACGAAAGAGCATACGGAATACCCCAAGAACCTCTACTAATAGGACTATTTCGATTAAAGGACGGACGGCCTCAACTGGAACAACCAGTAAAATAAACGATCATCCAGTATCTCGAAAAGAGAGGTACCTGAAATCATTCGTGATACTTTAATTGTGCTGGTCACCAAGAAATGCATTATTTTATATTTGTATGGTATACCATTCAACTTATTCACATTACTTGTATAGTAATCTTCCATCACATTAAAACTTTTTATGTTTGGTATAAAAACATGTCAAAACCACAATTTTAGTGTTTTTGGAACACACAAATAAAATAAATGAAAACATTTTCCAGAAAATTTAACAAGGGTGATTGAAAGGTAATGTCTCATTACGTTTTAAGGCATGCTTAGCCAAATTTATTTTACGAAAAATCATAGACTGCAGCGAATCAGACATGTGCATAAATGTACTTATTTTGCGCAATTTTTGAAAATCGCAAACATTTCTCAGTGTGATTATAAAGATTTCTTAAAGTAACTTATGATATCTTATTTCCATGTAAATCATCTCATTTCGGTAAGTGGGTTAGTTTTTATTTTTTGTAAGTCTCAAGAACTTTGAAATTGTAATTTTGACATGCCATTATGCAAAAAATATTCGAGTATAAACATTTATGAAAGAAAATAGTTTGTATAAGTAATATCTGCCAGTTAAAACGTATTTCTAAAAAAAAATTATGAAATTTTTTGTGAAAAGCACAACGGTGGAGACAAACTAGAAAGCATACTAATACAGCAAGTTATCCTCTACTGAAATGCTTTCTACATGCGTCGTTTTAATGGCATTTTTATTTGTTTCTGACTGGACTTTAGCAATTTAGTGCATTTATTGAGGCTTATGGCAAATGTGTAATTCACAGGAATGTCTTACCACGTACTTTATTTCTGTAATCATAATCATTCACGCTTAAAGCATTTAAACACCGCACATCCAATACTCGCTATTACACATAAAGGTTCCGTAACTCGGTCAACAACGGCCATTTCATTACGTACACCACTCACTCGCCTAACAGATACGACACACTTTGAAGTATATTTACGCCTCCAGTGGAGAGACAAATTTACCACACTCATTTAGCTTATTACGTAAGTAGGTGAAAGCAAAACGTGTAAAAACTTCAGTCAGTAAGTTTAAAGTATTTTTCACATGGGGAAAAATAAACTATCGAGTCAATTCAAATATCGAGAATATTTTTAGGTCTAAAGTAACTCTTGTGAGCTATATCATGTTTAAATTAATAATAATAATTTATATAACTGTTTTGTTTCAAGCGAAAAGGTATTTTGTTTATAAATATTAAAAATTTTAGGTAAGTGCCAATTTGACATGACTTCTCATTTTAGTAGAACTATATATTTAAACATTCCACATTTACAAAGCATGTAATATAAACATACAAAATGGGAAACCTTCGAGGAATGGACAGCTGCAATATCCCTTTTGAAAACTGGATATAATATGCTGAAAATTATGAGACACAGTTAAGATGTACATAATATATGTACATATGTATTATTTAATTTAAATTAATGCATTTTTAAAGTTTTGGCTCACATGCCTCATATTTATAACATAAAAAGGAAATATTACTACAACATGATGAATATTCCCGTACTCGAAACACTAAACCAATATACAGGCTGAGTATAAAAGAATACCCCAACTTTGAAGGTATATTTATATATAATATCCAAACCAAACAACCTACAACCTTGACTGATCAATCCAATGAACCTTGTAACCGTGAAGTTTGTTTACCATACATTCATAAATGTTCACTGTGACCACCACGAGCAGCCCGAACGACATCTACGCAATAATAAAACTCGTTCCATACTCTTGTCAGCATGTCCGGTGTTACTGTTTGGATGGCGTCCGTAATTTTCGTTTTGAGGTCGTCAATGTTATCCGGCAATGGTGGACGAAACACTTGATTCTTTATGTACCCCCATAGAAAAAAATCGCACACGATAAGATATGGGCTTCTTGGGGGCCAGTGATGAAGAGCCTGGTCACCAGCTGCTCCTCGATCAATCCAGCGTTGCGGCAACGTCTCGTTCAGGTATCCGCGAACAGCCAGGTGCCAATGGGGTGGCGTACTACAAAAGAAACATCAGACCGTCCCCTTCACATTGACGTGTTGAATGCGAGCTTGCTACTTCCTCAACACCTCAAAACAAGAGTTACGAACCCCATCCAAACCATAATACCGGACCTGCTGACAAGAGCGTTGAACGAGTTTGATTAACGCGTAGATGTCGTTTGGGCCACTCGTGGTGGTCACATTGAACATTTATGAATGTATGGTAAACAAACTGCATGGTTCCACGGTTCATTTGATTGGTCAATCAAGGTTGTAGGTTGTTTGGTTTTGATATTAGAGACCTTCAAAGTTGGGGTATTCTTTTTTACTGTACTTTGAGGCTCTTACTATTTTTTGTCATTTATTTCTCCTATTATTTTAACTTCATATTCTGCAAACATTGCACAAACATCAGTTCTTGGTCTACCAAACCCATGATTAAACTTTTCCTTGAAGTAGTTATAATGAAACTTGTACTTTACAGCTGCGTTAAGGTTTTAGATATTTTTTTCTTCTCTTGTACAAACAAATAATTTTCAGGGTCATTTATTTGCAAAAGAAGCCTATACATTTTCTTGATACTAAGGTCAGAATTAAGATATCTCTTTCAACATTTCTTTCGGCATAATGTCAGACCTTGTATGGAAACGATGTTATGTGAAAATCAATCTCTTTTACAAGGTCTTCACTAACAGTATTAGGTCTAGTTAAGTGTTTACCTCTATTTTATGTTTGTGAAATATTGTTAAGGGAGGAATTCGCTTATCTCTTGAATTTTAACAACCTAATCCCATAAAAAACAGCAAAAATTTTCTTACTAATTACAACTTCAGTCTTCTTCAATGGATATTTCAGTCGATATTTGTAACTAGAGCATTTCAACTTACAGTTTTTAGTATCCTTTGGGCGATGTCGTTGCACTGGAGTAGGTCGAATAAGCCTCACTAAATATGTATCCTGGATTTCTTTGCTTGCCATATCATAGAATGTTTGCAATATTACCTCCCTGCTATCATTTCCCATAATCCGGAAACATTTTTACGGCATCTACATCATACAAAAAAGAACACCGTTTACATATACCTCACTATTAGCATTTATTTAATATTAGTCACTATTTCATAGTACAGTGTAAACTAATTTACACTCACCTGCAGTTCTCGCCAGTTTTTCTAGCTTTCACGCCGTTTCCGGAATTACCTATATACTCTATTTATTTTCTTTTGTTGTGCTTTATGACGTTCTTTTTCCATGACGAATCATTCCTCTTTACTTTTCCGTGGACATAGTATTTCGATTCATTCGAACTTGATGACATGTTTGCTGTTGTTGGCGGGCTATCAGCTGTTTAACTAGGCAACTGTACCAACCTCCAGAAACAAAACATGAACATTAGTACAAATGTAAACGTGGTTTAAGTATGTGCTACCACCATTTGCTAGAACTGTAATAACTGCAGATACTGCTTTCGGTATGTGGCACCTGACTCACTACCATGCTAACTCCATATATACACTGACACTCAAACTATGCTAACTCCCAGCATATAGCATAATTTGGAATTCAGATGTATTTTCAACTGCCATATTTATGGGTTTAAAAGTGGAGTTGGTGTGTTTCTCTGGCGTGACGCTGTGCACATTAGAATGAACAGGACGTTTTTACTCTTATTACAATTTTGGCGTTTTTCGAGTTAGCGTGTTTTGGAATTCAGTTCCTCAATTGGAGAGACCATCCTGTGCATTAT
>NQII01000391.1:888219-906411 GCA_002778355.1 Clitarchus hookeri | reverse complement strand
AAGTATGACAATCACCGTCACAGAAGCCCCACTCAACCAAGAATTCGCCCAGTAAATCCGAGTAACCGAACTAGCACAGTACCGCACCTCTCAAGTGTTGATGTTGTGTATTTGTGAATATATACGAGACAATATATTCGTACTTCAAAATACAACAGTAATAGTCTACCTCATTACAATACCCACAACCTCCACGCACTATATAGTCGGTGCCTGGGGGACATTAACTCTGACCATATAAGCCACCTTGTCTTCAACAGTGTACCAAAGCAAGATGAGTTAATTTAAAGACTCTCTGATGAGACTGCATGTATTTGAAGCTCTAAGTACAATGTTGGCTCTGTGCTAATATTAATAACAGTTAAAAATGCTCAAGAGTGCCCGTCTTCAGCGGCAAGACATCGTCTGCAACGCTGTAGAACCGAACGACAAACACTAGCTACGGTTTCCGTTGGAGTGTGTTCACAGGCGGTCAAAATCGCGTCTCGCACGACATCCTGTGTCCATAGCTTTGTGGTGTACGCAGTGTTCTTCATAGTTTCCTACAGCTAAAAACCAAATTGCGTTAAATCTGGAGACCTGGGTGGATACTAAACACTTCCTAGTCGACATATCCCCCACAAAAAAAAAATATTTCATCCAGGAGCGACCGTGACGGTGCACCATCATGCTGGAAAAAGCAATCGTCATCCAGGTAGAGTTCGTGAACANCGACCGTGACGGTGCACCATCATGCTGGAAAAAGCAATCGTCATCCAGGTAGAGTTCGTGAACAGCTAACACAGTATATTCCTGCAAAATGATATGGTCACTTTAACTTGTCACTGTTCCAACAAAGCAGAATGGGCCCACAAGTCCTTTGACAGACATAAAGCATCACACTGTCAACACAGGCAGATTAAATGCTTGTTCTACCACAGTGTGAGGATTTTCATCAGCCCAGTACACACAGTTGTAGCGGTTGACAGTTCCATTCAATTTAAAGGCTACCTCATCGGNCAGCTAACACAGTATATTCCTGCAAAATGATATGGTCACTTTAACTTGTCACTGTTCCAACAAAGCAGAATGGGCCCGCAAGTCCTTTGACAGACATACCGCATCACACTGTCAACACAGGCAGATTAAATGCTTGTTCTACCACAGTGTGAGGATTTTCATCAGCCCAGGACACACAGTTGTAGCGGTTGACAGTTCCATTCAATTTAAAGGCTACCTCATCGGACCTAAATATCACTTCAGTTGAATGTTAATTGTTGTTGCACATGTTCGCAACCCATTCAAAACACTTGACATATCCATCTGGGTCAGCTTCATGCACAGTGCTAAGTAACGTGGGAATGCAGGGCCTCCACTTAACTTGCTTTAAAATGGGATTAACAGTTGATTCAATGGCACCAGACTCATGCGCAGCTTGCCGTGTGGACTTCGACTTCCCAGGGGGGCGTGTGAATGTGTGCAACTCAGATCCCAAACTTTCTTAGTCCTTTGACTTTTTCTTCCTGACTGCCGGCTCGGAGGCCTGTAGCACTTTCATACTCGCTGGCCTTGACCAAGTCATGCTGAGAGAAAGAACTAGAAAATTCTTCAGATAAACGCGGAAATTCAACTAGCTGAAGGTCAGGAGCGCGCGCAGCAAAATGATTCTCGCTGCGGTGCGCTTTTCGTAACACGACACGCGCGTCTTGGATTATTGCTCGCCTGTCACTCACACATCCCTTGAGACTCGCTGCGCACTATCATACAGCAAATGTTGTCATCCTCTCCCTCTCGCTCGCCGGCGCAGGACGGTCCAAGGTCAACGCAGACCAGCGACACGTAACACTAGTTTCTTTATCATTCACGTTCAAAGAGCGTATACATTGATTTGGGGCACGTGGTATAAACACACACGTCCATCACTGATGAACATGTGACTTTGACAGTTGCGTTGCCGTGGGGTTGGTCAATGTTGGGTACATGCACAGAAGACAACAAATAATAATGGCGTGTGGGGAGTGCACCCAGGGCAAGGAAACACCCTCCGAGTGACGGTCTTTCCAGCTGGGACCCGTGGGTGGCCCGGGCATGACAGAAGTGAGACCCTAGAACGGAGCGGCGCTGGAATGCAGGGGCGGGGGAAACGGGAGTACCCCGAGAAAACCCNGACAGAAGTGAGACCCTAGAACGGAGCGGCGCTGGAATGCAGGGGCGGGGGAAACGGGAGTACCCCGAGAAAACCCACCGGCAAGCGGCATCGTCCAGCACATGCGAAAATTCGGGAGTGAACCCGCCGGGGATCGAACCCGGATCGCCGCGGTGGGAGGCGAGCGCCCTGGCCACTACGCCACCGCTGTCCCTTGCAGAAGACGACAGATCGGTGTTGCTTATCTTGGGTGTGTGGTTTCTGTCGTGGACTGCGCAGTCGTGCGAGTGCGTGATGGCGGACACGGACGCCAGCCTGGAGGGGCTGCGACCGCAGCAGGCGGACGGCGCGCTGCTGCAGAGCGAGCAAGGCGTGGAGTTCGCGCTGCACCGCGCCAAGCTGTGGGCGCGCTACGCCAAGGACATCATGGTGTACGTGGAGACTCGCGCGCACCTCGACATGGCCTACACCAAGAAGCTCGGCAACCTCGCCGCCAACATCCGGCGCGCCATCGAGGAAGAGGTGAGCCCTACACTCCAGGCAGGCCCATCTTTACACAACTAATCGATTTATTTTTGATCGATCTATTTTGAGGCAAGAATATCGATGCGCATAGAACATCGGACCAAAACAGTCGATTTTCGGCTCAGTTATATGAACTTAACGTCAATTCAATGGGCTAGGATATGCCATGGCTTTATACAGCCAGAAATAATTTTAAAAAAACTCATAAAATTATAAAAGTCAGAAAGTTCAAATTCCATNGCCATGGCTTTATACAGCCAGAAATAATTTTAAAAAAACTCATAAAATTATAAAAGTCAGAAAGTTCAAATTCCATGAAAATCGTACAATCCATTAATACAACAGTCCGAAATTAATGAAAATGCATAAAGTAAAGTAACACATAAAGATGCCACTAAGTAGTACAATTATTCTTCGTGAAACGTATTAAATTCCAATAAAAAATTGGCATCGTAAATACCGATTTAAAATAGAATTTTAGAAGCCGATTAAATTTATATTCAAAAAACTCAAGCCGAAATTTCTGCTCACAGAAAGAACAGAGTTCACCGATATTTCCCAGAGCTCAATTGTTTCAAGGTCTTATACTAATAATTTCATAGGTTATTGGCTGGCCACGGTTAATTGAGCACTTTTGAAATCAACCTTTGAAAAATGCCACTGTCCTTACCTGCATACAATGTTTTAACGGGCACACTGCCTGACATGCGCCTAGTAAAGTTGGTAACGACGAAAGGGAAATAGTTCCATATCTAAACGACGAAAGGGAAATAGTTCCATATCTAAACGTCGAATTAGAAGTGCAAGGCAAACATTTGTTAATAATAAAATTATTTGGTGTGCTTTCCATTGTTTTAGTGCATGCATGTGTAAAAATAAGCAAATTTGGAAAATATTTCCTTTTCTAATATTCCCATAGCTTCACTGGACAGAAGCAGGAATAAAGTCATCAGGCTCATAGAAATGTTAATTTTACATACGGCAGAAGAATACATAATGTGCCTACAAGATTTTCAAAAGTGGGCAGGTCTTTCAAAAGTGGGCATGTATTTCAAAAGTGCTCAGGTTACCGTGAAAGCCTTTATCAACATATAACTATTGGTGTAACAGTCTTCGATGGTTAAATGTATGTATAAATAATTTAATATATTAATCCAATTTTTAATTTTACTCAGATTATTATCAAACTACCATATACTGGGTTGGAAATGATCCGATATTTCGAACTAAACTATAAACATTTTGGGAACTATAAAATAAAATTGTAAACAATTTAAAATAGTTCAATAAAATTCGCAGTTTTGCACCTCAATGGAATTAATAACCTGTAGAAAAAAAACATCGCAGCATCTAGTTAGTTGTCCACTACTTATTTAAAAAAATTGGTATTTATAATAATGAACCTGCGTGATCATCAACTGAGCTTTCGATCAAACATAAGAAAGGTACCGCAGAAAATCGTCTTGCGTGTGAGCAATCGTAGATACTCTCAGCTCCGTCTGTTTGAAAGATATTGACGTTAATGTGAATCAAGCTTTAAGGAGAGTGGCTTCCAATGGAGATTTTCCCCCAACTGAACAACACGTACAACTCATTGATAATTGACACACACGCCGCGCTACCAATATTGTCAGGAAAATGCGATTTACACTTAATACGAAAGAAGAATGCATATACTGTAATTTTTTACACCGTAAAATATTATATTCAGGTAACTTTTTAAAATGTTTTTATCACTTGAAAAGAGTATATTTTTAATTTAAAAATGTAACGTATTAACATTCTACATGATTAAAAAAATACTAATAATGTTTAAAAAATTTAAATAATATGTTTTACGCCAACCCATTTCAGCGACGAAAGTTTAAATTTTCAAATAAAATGGTTGTACATAACTTTAAATATTACCAATTTTTTAAACATTTATACCGATGATTTTCACATACTACCATAAAAATTATAACAACTACCTTACTTGAAGGTTTTCTTGCGATATGTGCTTTCTGAAGCACCGAGAGTGGAAATTATTGTTTCATAAGCAACATATAAATCGTACTCTTCTGGCAATTTTCGTGGCGTGTGCACTACTTTCTAATGAGTTGTACATTCAGCTGCATAGTTCCGTTGGAAGCCATTCTCGTTTTGCCTTAAGGGGTTAAACTAGCCTAGGATAGTAGATGAGTACGTGAGTTGTTACCACACATGCATGCACAGTATCCACGAAGGTGAGATGCCCATGCCCAGACTCGCTGCTGACGTCAAATCCTGCTATGGGCTTATCATGGTAAACTAAGCACTTTTGAGAGCTCTGCTCAAGATCTACTTGTATGCAGTGTGTATTCATCCACCATGTGTACAATGAAAATTGCCACGGGCTTGATCACTATATTCATGCTACGGTCAAGTGAAGCTATAAAATTACTAGAGATGAATATATTATACAAATATACTAATTCTTACACTTACGTGCACTAAAAAAACAAAAAGTAAAAGAAATAATTTAAGTAATTACGAATGTTTACCTAATTCTTTGAATTCAATGTTAAGAACCGGCACTACTTTCAATCCGCCATCGCCAGTTTAACGGAACGTTTGTCACAGTCAGTGTGCACAATTGAAAATATTAGCATGTAGGGGCAGTAACATTTTTTCTAAGTACTAATTTAAAAGTTCTCAATTATCTATGAACCTGCTATAGCTGTTCGCGCCCACAGGGCAGGGACTTAGAAGCGCAAAAACAATGACGTGGTTCAGTGGTCACTTTCGGAATTCATATTCGGTAGTATTAGGATTCGATTCCTGGGCACGGCCTGTATGATATTCCGAAATCGCTCCCAGCCCAAATTCCGGGATTGTTATTGATACAGTTCACTTCCGATTCCGTCACTGTTCCTGCTTAGTATTACGTCAAATTGCTCTGTCTGTAATGACTAGGACAATCTGTTTTTTTTTTGTTGCGAAAAGATTACCACTGAAGCTTTACTTTTGGTTATTGGTAGAAGCTCTATCATTCCAGGTTATGAAACGGAATGAGGCTAGAATTCACGATACTATAATTATTCGAACATAGGTCAGAGCTGATTCTCCTCTAAGGCTCACCCACATGGAATTAAGCAACCTGAGTGTTTAATCCATACTATTTGTTCAGAATTTTCCAGGGTGTCTCTTATGAACGAATGTCCAATGGCACATGTGAAATTAAGATAAACTTCTATGACACCTNAGAATTTTCCAGGGTGTCTCTTATGAACGAATGTCCAATGGCACATGTGAAATTAAGATAAACTTCTATGACACCTATCATGTTACCATATAACTACGTGAAATGATACGGTCTCTTGTTATTGGCGACTTATTTTTGCAAGAAAACCTTTATTGCATGACTAGACCAACCAGGATTAAGTTATTATAATAATGAACGTCAGTAATTGGCGCNGCCATGGCTTTATACAGCCAGAAATAATTTTAAAAAAACTCATAAAATTATAAAAGTCAGAAAGTTCAAATTCCATTAAAATCGTACAATCCATTAATACAACAGTCCGAAATTAATGAAAATGCATAAAGTAAAGTAACACATAAAGATGCCACTAAGTAGTAAAATTATTCTTCGTGAAACGTATTAAATTCCAATAAAAAATTGGCATCGTAAATACCGATTTAAAATAGAATTTTAGAAGCCGATTAAATTTATATTCAAAAAACTCAAGCAGAAATTTCTGCTCACAGAAAGAACAGAGTTCACCGATATTTCCCAGAGCTCAATTGTTTCAAGGTCTTATACTAATAATTTCATAGGTTATTGGCTGGCCACGGTTAATTGAGCACTTTTGAAATCAACCTTTGAAAAATGCCACTGTCCTTACCTGCATACAATGTTTTAACGGGCACACTGCCTGACATGCGCCTAGTAAAGTTGGTAACTACCAAAGGGAAATAGTTCCATATCTAAACGACGAAAGGGAAATAGTTCCATATCTAAACGTCGAATTAGAAGTGCAAGGCAAACATTTGTTAATAATACAATTATTTGGTGTGCTTTACATTGTTTTAGTGCATGCATGTGTAATAATAAGCAAATTTGGAAAATATTTCCTTTTCTAATATTCCCATAGCTTCACTGGACAGAAGCAGGAATAAAGTGATCAGGCTCATGGAAATGTTAATTTTACATACAGCAGAAGAATACATAATGTGCCTACAAGGTTTTCAAAAGTGGGCAGGTCTTTCAAAAGTGTGCATGTATTTCAAAAGTGCTCAGGTTACCGTGAAAACCTTTATCAACATAAAACTATTGGTGTAACAGTCTTCGATGGTTAAATGTATGTATAAATAATTTAATATATTAATCCAATTTTTAATTTTACTCAGAATATTATCAAACTACCATATACTGGGTTGGAAATGATCCGATATTTCGAACTAAACCATAAACATTTTGGGAACTATAAAATAAAATTGTAAACAATTTAAAATAGTTCAATAAAATTCGCAGTTTTCCACCTCAATGGAATTAATAACCTGTAGAAAAAAAACATCGCAGCATCTAGTTAGTTGTCCACTACTTATTTTAAAAAATTGCTATTTATAATAATGAACCTGCGTGATCATCAACTGAGCTTTCGATCAAACATAAGAAAGATACCGCAGAAAATCGTGTTGCGTGTGAGCAATCGTAGTTACTCTCAGCTCCGTCTGTTTGAAAGATATTGACGTTAATGTGAATCAAGCTTTAAGGAGAGTGGCTTCCAATGGAGATTTTCCCCCAACTGAACAACACGTACAACTCATTGATAATTGACACACACGCCGCGCTACCAATATTGTCAGGAAAATGCGATTTACACTTAATACGAAAGAAGAATGCATATACTGTAATTTTTTACACCGTAAAATACTATATTCAGGTAACTTTTTAAAATGTTTTTATCACTTGAAAAGAGTATATTTTTAATTTAAAAATGTAACGTATTAACGTTCTACATGATTAAAAAAATAATAATAATGTTTAAAAAATTTAAATAATATGTTTTACGCCAACCCATTTCAGCGACGAAAGTTTTAATTTTCAAATAAAATGGTTGTACATAACTTCAAATATTACCAATTTTTTAAACATTTATACCGATGATTTTCACATACTACCATAAAAATTATAACAACTACCTTACTTGAAGGTTTTCTTGCGATATGTGCTTTCTGAAGCACCGAGAGTGGAAATTATTGTTTCATAAGCAACATATAAATCGTACTCTTCTGGCAATTTTCGTGGCGTGTGCACTACTTTCTAATGAGTTGTACATTCAGCTGCATAGTTCCGTTGGAAGCCATTCTCGTTTTGCCTTAAGGGGTTAAACTAGCCTAGGATAGTAGATGAGTACGTGAGTTGTTACCACACATGCATGCACAGTATCCACGAAGGTGAGATGCCCATGCCCAGACTCGCTGCTGACGTCAAATCCTGCTATGGGCTTATCATGGTAAACTAAGCACTTTTGAGAGCTGTGCTCAAGATCTACTTGTATGCAGTGTGTATTCATCCACCATGTGTACAATGAAAATTGCCACGGGCTTGATCACTATATTCATGCTACGATCAAGTGAAGCTATAAAATTACTAGAGATGAATATATTATACAAATATACTAATTCTTACACTTACGTGGACTAAAAAAACAAAAAGTAAAAGAAATAATTTAAGTAATTACGAATGTTTACCAAATTCTTTGAATTCAATGTTAAGAACCGGCACTACTTTCAATCCGCCATCACCAGTTTAACGGAACGTTTGTCAGTCAGTGTGCACAATTGAAAATATTAGCATGTAGGGGCAGTAACATTTTTTCTAAGTATTAATTTAAAAGTTCTCAATTAACTATGAACCTGCTATAGCTGTTCGCGCCCACCGGGCAGGGACTTAGAAGCGCAAAAACAATGACGTGGTTCAGTGGTCACTTTCGGGATTCACATTCGGTAGTGTTAGGATTCAATTCCTGTATGATATTCCGAAATCGCTCCCAGGCCAAATTCCGGGATTGTTAATTGATACATTTCACGTCCNTCAAATTGCTCTGTCTGTAATGACTAGGACAATCTGTTTTTTTTTTGTTGCGAAAAGATTACCACTGAAGCTTTACTTTTGGTTATTGGTAGAAGCTCTATCATTCCAGGTTATGAAACGGAATGAGGCTAGAATTCACGATACTATAATTATTCGAACATAGGTCAGAGCTGATTCTCCTCTAAGGCTCACCCACATGGAATTAAGCAACCTGAGTGTTTAATCCATACTATTTGTTCAGAATTTTCCAGGGTGTCTCTTATGAACGAATGTCCAATGGCACATGTGAAATTAAGATAAACTTCTATGACACCTGTCATGTTACCATATAACTACGTGAAATGATACGGTCTCTTGTTATTGGCGACTTATTTTCGCAAGAAAACCTTTATTGCATGACTAGACCAACCAGGATTAAGTTATTATAATAATGAACGTCAGTAATTGGTGCNTGCAAGAAAACCTTTATTGCATGACTAGACCAACCAGGATTAAGTTATTATAATAATGAACGTCAGTAATTGGTGCGTAAACAGCTGAGGCGCGAAACGATACAAACGATTGAATCACGAAAGTTGATGGCAGCTTACTTGTTTTGGACTATACATAAAAGTGGAATAATTTCGCGAAAAAAAAGGGGACACATCCCCCTCCCCAGTAATAACCCCATTGTTAACGAGACAACAGTCGGCAAGCCCTAACTACCCACCTTTGCTAATGAAAGAAGTACTTTATGCTAAATATTAAGTACAGGATGTGACAGNTCGGCAAGCCCTAACTACCCACCTTTGCTAATGAAAGAAGTACTTTATGCTAAATATTAAGTACAGGATGTGACAGTATCATTGCGACAAACTTGTAGGCGTGATAGGTAATATGATAAGGAGCATGTTTTGTGAGATAACAGATGTCTCGAGACGCCTCGTTTGGACACAAGACGTATTTATAAAACATGTTACAACATGTTATTACGCCTGGCAGATTGGCAGTTAGTGTTGCAAACAACAGGCGTNCAACATGTTATTACGCCTGGCAGATTGGCAGTTAGTGTTGCAAACAACAGGCGTCAGATGCCTACCTGCCAGGAAACGGTGGTATTTGATGTAGTACTTTAGATGTGGTGGAATAAACCAGTAGATCTGATTATACATCACTGTATTTACTTCTGAAATGGTTATTATTTTATTCGTAATTTGCAAATGTTTCAAATTACTGTGTAAATATTGGGAATAGGACCCACATTTATATGACATATTTTGCTCCAAATAATGTAAAGAATAAGCCCTGTGAGTGGCGGTAACTCCTCGTGAATCATCCCCTATATGAGTAACAAAATTTCACCTTCAAAAGTAACAACCAAGTAATTTTTGTAACCACTGACGAATCTTCCCTTTCAGTGTATCTAATACTACGGGCGGAAATAAAAACATAAGATAAGCTCATTTTCAGCTGAATGGTTTTGTTTGTATCATAGATTCATCTTCCTGCTCAAGACATCTACTGCAATGCTTTGGACAACGACATGGAGAAGAGCCAGTCTAACGAAGTGACATGCAACTTGNTGCTCAAGACATCTACTGCAATGCTTTGGACAACGACATGGAGAAGAGCCAGTCTAACGAAGTGACATGCAACTTGCTCCTTGGAAACCAGTTTATTGAGGTAAGGTTGAAAATAAGGCAGTTATTTGTTCGTAGCTACACACAGCTGCATTTTTGCTTCCACGCATTCAAGTGATAAACATCTTTGATTAAAATTCGTTTGAATGTAAGATCAGCGTTTTGTTGTAACTTAACTGACAAAATTTTTCACGTCTGATACCTGAAGTCAAATGGGCACACAACTATTATTCTGGTAGTTGGTGACAGTCGATATTGTGTTGAATTTTGAAACGGTTGAATTTTTGCAGTTCATCTTTGCACTCTTCATTAAACCCCGTTTCTCTAATTTTATAACTCGAGTTCTGAATATTTCCCAGTTATTGAAAGTACCACCAGTGTAGTTAATTCGTCAATGATAAATTTTTACATTAATTTGACTAGTGTTTTTCACGGCGCCAATTTTATGAAATAAAAATTGTGTACTGAAGTATCAAATTTCATTTCCAAAAATTGTAATGAATATTTATTTTTCTGGAGTGTTTGCCTAAGACACTAAAACAGGGATATTTGCAAAACTGTCACAAATGTTTTATTAGATAAATAAATTTCAACATTTTATTTTAATTAAATTGCTTAGGACCATACAATTCTTCAAATACAGCATTTTATCTAATGCGGTTTCATAATTGTTTTCAAAATATATTACTATGTTTATTTTATCAATAAATAAAGGTTTTTAGGTTAGTCAAAACAGAAAGACATTCAATTGAGCAACGTATTTATAATAATTAATATGTAAAANAATAAAGGTTTTTAGGTTAGTCAAAACAGAAAGACATTCAATTGAGCAACGTATTTATAATAATTAATATGTAAAAATAAGCTAAAAATGTTTATCAAATTTTAATAACACGTTTTTTGGGAAATACCTTTACTGAGAATAAATATCGTGTTTCAAAAATGTTATTGTATATTTCCTTAAAAAGCATGATTTTGTGAATATCCTAACTTTTTTTAAAGTACAGGATAATTTTCTTCCTGCCTCATATTTGTTTTTTCTTTAAATATTTCGCTTTGAAGTGAAGTTTCTGTTATTATTGCAGCATTTTTTTTTTTTACAGGTACACTAAATATTTGTATTTCTTTTTTATCTACTTCATTTTTTATTTCTCGGATATCTGTTAGTTTGTAGATGACGTGAAAATCGAACATTATTTTCTTTTCATTAATGTTTAAAATGTTTAAAATATATTTTAGCCTCTTGAACACTTTTAAGTAGGGATGCACCGATATATTGGTAGCCGATATATCGGCCTATTTTTAGGATATTTTCATTTTTACAAAAAAGTGGATATTTGGTATTTAGTATACTTACAAAACATACAAAGTGATAAAACAATTAACCAAAGCTTAAACATAATGACAAAAAAACATGGTTACTACACTCTTTGAACTCATCAAAAAGTTACCACTCGATTGATTTAATGCCACAAATCAATGTTTCCTTTTAAAAATTCAAGTTCTTCAACGATATTTGGTTTAAGTCGGTTCCTTAATTGTGTAAGCACTTTGCCAGTGATGTTGAATAATCTTTCGCTTTCAACACTGGATGGAGGGGGCGAAAGGTGTGCTCTGGCAATGCCAGCAAGGATGGGAAAACGTTCCTTGTTGTTGCGCACCATTCAAAAACATCACAGATATTAGAAATTATATATTAGTCTAAGTATTTGGTTATTTCACTACTTTCGTCCAGATGTAGATCAGGGTCATTCGAACTTGAAGGCATATTGTCTAGGAAACTCCATAAACAAGCTGTTGTTTTTTTGGATCTTCGCTGGGGTTGGCTGGCAAAACGAGACGACATCCATACTCTCTTGCTCCTTCTTTACTAGATCTGTTAACCATTCTTTACCTTTCAAAGCACTCTCTTGACTCCTGAAAACTTTATTTTTGTATCTGGGGTCAAGCATTGTGGCAATAACACAAACTTTCATCGATTCCAGTGAAATAAATCGTTCATTAAGCTTCTGTAATAGTTCTGAAATCATAGTTTGTACACCAATGAAGTGCTTGCACTACTAGATAAAAATTTCGCCAAAGCATATACAGCTGGTATATTCACAGAAGCAGTAACGTCCTTCTGTGAAACCTGCCTAGTTAATTCTTTAAATGGTCGCAGTAATTTGACAACTTTTTCAATTAGCGACCATTAATATTTTAATGGAGTTATCTCATTTTAAATGGAGTTATCGGCCGATATATCGACTAAAATATCGGCCGATATATCGGCCGATATTATCGTCTTCACTTGACCGATATACCAGCTGGCCGATATATCGTCCAGCCTCATATCGGTGCATCCCTACTTTTAAGGAGGAAACCCACTCCGCTCTTCCACGCCCGACTCGGCATAGCCAGGCACTGGCCAGGTTCCTCGCCAGAGAATATTGTTCGCTACAGCTGTCCGCTCTGACTGCTCACTGTAGAGAAATAATGTACTCAAGTAACTCATTTTAAGAGCTTGCCGAAAATGTAAATACTAGAAAAATTGTTGTATCAACCAGTGAATGAGTGCCCGCTTCTATACGATACGTTCAATAAATTTCTCCACGTTTCAACAAGGCAGGAGAACATATCGAAGAAAAAAGGTTAAGTAACAACGTCATAAGCTGAATGCGTGACTACCCTGCATATTTCTTTAGTAAATAATGTATACAGGGTGTAACTGAACCTCGTGCGGGAAATTAAGCCACAGCACCTGTGGACCTAAACAATCAGAAATCTCTAGTAGCATAATTGTCCGGAAAATCAACCTTGTATTACTAAAGCGACGTTCAAGTTAGGTGCAACAATGCCGGGAATCGGAAATAATACAAACAAGTGAATGTACTTATTACATGTTCTAAACAAAGGTATGGTTATTCAGTACAAAAAAGGAAAGTGGTGTAGTACATTCTGCACAAGAATACATTACAATAACGTACTTACCAAGTGTCCTCTTGCATGTAACATCAACGTCACTTTAGTAATACAAGATTGTTTTTCCGGATATTTTGGTACTACAATTTTTTTTTTTTTTTTTTTTCTTTAAAGGCCCACAGATGTTGCGGATTCTTTTTTTTCACGAAGCTCAGAAACACACTGTATATTTTGAAGTAAGTGATGACGTACTTCCGTCATGGAGTCGTCCCACTACAATATCGTCACCTGAAAAGCTGCCCACTATTACTGACGGTTGGTCCGGAACTTGCAGATCGAGCGTGTTTCCGCAAGGCTTGAGCTGTGCCGCGCCGGGCCGAGCTCAGACTATTCACGTGGGTTTCCTCCTTTCAAGTACAGCCCGCATCATCAAATTTCTTATTTGCAACAGCTGGAAACATAAATGAAATGGGTTGTGAAAATGTTAAGAGCACAGAACTAGTACGGGACCGTCCCGAACAAAACGTTAAATTATTTTAGGTTCGTCTCGGTTACATTTCACGATATCGCTTTCAGTAAAAAAAAAAAAACACTTTGTACCCATTGAAGATACGAAATATGCTACGAGAACGTTTTGTGTTTATGTTGAGTTTATAAGTAGCAATTTCCCCGCAATTTTCAGAGTATTAACCATTTTAAAAATATTTTTGTAGAAATTTGATTTGGGTAAATATGGACAAAGTATTTTTTTTTTGTTTGAAAGTGATATCGTGTAAGGTGGCCGAAACACGTCTTTAAATAATTTAACATGTGAAACTTTATCCTTTCAATTTTCCCTTCCCGCACTAGGCAGTTGCATTAAGGGGAACCTTTTCCGCCATTTTAGATTATTGGTTTTTCTAGCTCGCTTGTGTGTTTTTTTTAAATAAAATTCCGAAAGTACCCCTGTGCGTAATTAGTTATTGACCTTACACGGTAGCAAAGACATAATGGCTGAACTACGAACTCGTATTTGTGTCGCAATATCGATGTTGCCAAACTTTGGCAGAATTTAACTTGTGATGTTGTTGTGAGTTCGTAGTTCTCTGCGGGCTGATTATGAACACTTACCGAGTGTTACGACATGCGCCAAGTATTACGAAACGCATACCGCAAGTACTGAGTAAAAACCTATCCGCGTTGCGTGTTTCCTTTGTTTCTGTGGGGCTTCTGCCGTAACGAATATCTATGAAGTCAAAAAGTAGGAAACATAATGATAACAATTTTGCTAATAATAACTGGTTATAAAGTAACTTATCTTAATTACTAAACATTTTTATTCATGCATTCAAAATTTTTTGTATTTTTCATGTTTAAAAAATATTACGTTGTATGAATATTGATCGTACGTTATATATAGAATGTTAAGTAATTTTGTTGTGTTACAGTGGCGACCCTGACAAAACCATAGCAACGGGATTGTTTTCATGAATTGCTCTACCTGCGTTTATTTTTACATAGTGAAATTACATTCATGCAGCACATTACAAGTCTATTTAACTTGATTTGTCTATGAATCTATTCCAAACAAATATATATGCATTTTATGTTAAAATGTGTAAATTATTTTTTTATGTGTTGAGAGTTACGAATCACACAAACGGATCTTCCCAAATACATATCCTCAGGTTAGGAAAGTCATTTGTAACGCAATATAAATTCCACTTTAATTATAGGCATAATGAGTGATGTGAACGTTCAAAGGTTTTTAATACGTGTGACCGTAATACACGTATTGCCGTTATATGAGGCATACTGTATTTATAATAATACTCATCCATATTAGCCTATTATTTTATTCGTGAGTTATTGGTAATCGAAGGCATAAATTATTATACCGAAATTCTAATAATATTTTCTCGGCGTATAACGAGTCCCACAACAGCGAAGCGGCTCAGATGGACCAGAAATCAATTCCAGTTTATTAATTTTACATTATTAAAATTACAACATATAAAAATCAAATCGTTAATATGCATTATGTACCAATAGATAACATGGAAATTTAACCTACAAAAACTGGTGTAACTAATATCTTCTGAATAATTAAAAGTTTTTTACGTGTAATTAGAATGTATTGGGTTTATTTATTGGTCTATTAGCTTTAAGTAAATTGCCTGCGGTGTTGGCTTTCAGCTCTCCACGCACGAACAAACGGGCTTGTGGTGAATAGCTCATCCGAGTTGCGATATCGGCAGTGCAAAACGCGGCTTTCGTACTCACATCTTGCGAACACAGTCATTGCGACGTCATCAAACTCCGAAATTTGCGGTGCAACAACAAAACGCGAGAAAATCGTACTCAGCTCGCTTCCGAGTGCGTTAGATAAAATCGCTTCTCCGCGAACCGAATCTAACGATGCGTGATGCTCGTAATCAGCCTACTGGTCTGTACTGCAATGTAAGATCAATAGCTAGACGGGTGTANATCTAACGATGCGTGATGCTCGTAATCAGCCTACTGGTCTGTACTGCAATGTAAGATCAATAGCTAGACGGGTGTATGGGTGTATTCGATGCACGGCTACTTTCAACTTTTCTGAAGCCCTGCTGAGGTTCTACTTCCAAGATATTCCTCCGCCTCATTTAAAAAAGCTTAGCCGAGTTCTATAAAATTACACCAAAAGGACAACACGCCGCGTTCGTGAGCACTCAATTTAATCATATTTTGCATAATAACTATTTCTTACTAAGCATTACCGACACACCTATTTTCTCGGTGTTTTATTCATATCAATTGTGAATGAGGTATTATAATTTATACATGCAATATACACACAAATTTTAGTTGAAACAACATATGGTACTTATAAGTTAACACCATTATAATACGCATGTGATATAGGGCATATTTAAGAAACAACCCTACACGTCGCATTGGGTGATTTTTCAAAGGTTTGATTCAAAATGTGGGAAGAAACCACGAATAGATTAAACTTTCGGAATATTTTTTTTTATATTAACAAACTAGAGAAACCATTATTCCATTATGGCAGGGGACGGTTCCCCTTAACGTGGACACGTGTATTAAGGGTCGCAGACAGAAGTGAGTGAGTGAAGAGATTTGGGCGGCTCTTAACATCGGGGTATTGAGAGCCGACGAGGATGAAGTGAGGTGAGTACGGAGTAGCGCAAGAATGAAAGAGCGTGGGGAACGGGTAGATCACCGAGAAAACCCGCCGACCGGCGGCATCGTCCGGCACGATTCCCACTTGCGGAAATCCGGGGGTGACCCGGCTGGGAATTGAATCTGGTTAGCCTTTGTGGGAGGCAGGCAGGCTAACNCTCCAAGCTGGCGCTCCGCGAGGAGCAGCAGAGGGTGAGTACTCGCCACCCGGCTGTCGTATCGCGGAATGCTTAAAAATCTGCAAGGGAAACTGCCCTTTGAGGGGAAGAGTTGGATGCCATATTCGATTTATATAGGCTGTTCGCTGTAAAGTGAGCACTTTTGAGGTCCTAGTTACTTACTCCTTTCAGCCATATTTAATTATTTAACAAACTTTTTAAATAAACACAGTGTGTATATTCCAAAGCACTTGGAAGTTAACGCCTAAAACAAAAATAAAAAATATGTATGGACTATTTTTCCAAATGAGAGGGCTTCCAAAAGTGCTCACTTTACCATGAATAGCTTATATATTTTATGCCATTACTTATATCAGAGATTAACTTTTTTAACGTGGTATTTTTATGGCATATAATATTATATTATTAAATTTTAAAGGTGATCGTAGTAGTATGTAATAGAGGTATCTGAGACAAAGGCAGAGGGCTGTGGAGCCATGGATCCATCCGCTAGCTTGGGTGATGTCACATGCGCGGCCGTCATTGTGGATACGCTTGACCTTTGTGTGCCATCTGGTTTCTAGCCACCACATTTCTATTTTTGGGTTGTCATTTGTTCCTTTTGTCTGCGGTATGCTGCAATATTTTGTCTTTATTCGTTTAACTGCCATCTGCTAGGTAGCGCGAGTGTCAGCGGCCGTCTTTGTTTCCAATGTCCCCTGCTAGAGTGCCCCACTGATGGACGCCGTCTTTGTTTCCGATGTTCCCTGCATGACTGCGCCAGTGTATATGTTTGAAAAGTTGTGGTTAATAACATGGTAACCCAAAAAAACATTGGCTCTCTGTCCTCTCATATTTTTATATAAATCAATCTGTTATGATGTGCTCCAATAGATGGTGTGTAAGTTCATATTTTGGCAACCAACATTTGCTGATTTTAAGATGTTTAACCTGGTAAACCACAAAACCAAGATGGAAGATTGCACCACTGATACAAAAACCAAAGGGAAAAGCAAAATAAATGAACTGTATATCTTGAGTGATGTTGATTTATTTTCGGGTAGTAATATATTTGAAGAGCCTGGGAGCGAGTACAACCGAGATGCTGATGAAGAAGTCTGTTTAAACTCTTTAAGTAGCAAGTTAAGTTAACAAGCATATGTACTATACAAATCAGTGACTTGCTATGTTATCTTTTGGCAAAACAAAAATCTGCTCTGAAATGTTAATTTCTCAGTAAAAGTATAATTTAACTTGTTATGTTTTGTGATGTGCCACCGTATATAGAATATAGTATGTCATAATAACAGGACACTCCCCATCTGTTGTTACAAACAATGCGTGGCTTGCCATTTTATGGATTTATTTATCAGCAGGAATGATGTGATGGATACAATACTGTTATGATTTTTTTGTATTGTGACAGGTTGAGGGTGACATACTTCAAATATTCCAGCTGTACACAAATACATCATAATATTCCTGAATGGCATAAAAATGTCACAGCAGAATAAGATTAACAAATAGGGGTGGGTGAAGAAGCTACATGAATTCCAAGAACGGAAAATGTAGTAAATAAAAGGAAAAAGAAACAAGAAATAAGAAACAGAGGTTTAGGATATACGAACGTAAAGTAAA
>NQII01000391.1:792864-887422 GCA_002778355.1 Clitarchus hookeri | reverse complement strand
ATACTGCAACGTTAGAATAGAGTGGCAAAGGAAAGACACGTGCACGAAACACATAAAAACAAAACGAGAAAGTGAGCACAAATTAAAATCATACGTTATTAAAAACCAAATAATAAAGAGCGGATATTAGTAAAACAAGACAAATAAATGAATTATTATAGGTTAAACAACATAATCGCACAAACTCTCTGGCACGTGTGTCAACAACACAAGGAACGAAGGTTAGTAAACAAATGGCCGCTTTACTTTCACCTTGAGTGTGATCATGTAACTATGCAAGAAACGTTGAAATCGAAATACGTTAGCATCACGTCATTAATAACTGGCATAATAAGATACAAGTCTTTTCGACACCCATTTGTAAGCGATAAATTAACTATTACGTTAAACCTTCGGAACTATTTACTCTCTTTGTGCTGGCAACCTAACGGCATAACTGTATCCGCGCTCGCCGCTGTTTGTAATGTTATATGCATGTAGCTAATGGCTAGGGTGTTTTTTCAAAGGTTGATTTTCAAAAGTTTCTTCCAGTCATGAACCGACTGTAGTATCATTTGATAGGCACAGAAACCTTTCGGACAAAGAACATTGGATTTAAGCCTCCTAAAAGTGATACATGTAAAACATGTGACACATTTTACATCAAAGTAAGATAAAGTATGTTAAAAAATAATCATGAATCCACACAAATATATTGCATTCAGAAAGACGTACATCAAAATAAAGCTGAAGCTGGCATGACTAAATTGAAATCTCTTAGGCAGCTTGCCAAAGATGAAGATGATACCAATGTGTTCACCTTTGATCTTCAACAAGCCCGTCCTTTGCCAAAATTGAGTACATATCCAGCCTCCTACCGCAGTAAAGTCTGCGGCTATAACCTTAGTATACGCCATTGCAAAAGTGATACAGGAGACTTTTATTTTTGGGATGAATCTACCGCTGGTATGGGGTTCTAAGGAAATAGTGAGTTGTCTTAAGAAACATTTCGAGGCTCAGAATATAAGATTTAATCAAATGATACTGATCAGCGATAACTGTGCCGGCCAAAATGAAAATTGGTCAGTTGTTGCTTTCAGAGCATTGCAAAAAACAGGATCGTTACTTTCCTATTCCTGACCACGCAATGTTTCCTTCTGATCAGGACTTTGGGCATGTTGAATCATACATAAGAAGACATGTTTAGACTGCTTGTACGCGTGAGGAATGGGTGGACATTCTGAAACGAAGCTCACATAAGAAAACCTTTAAAGTCACACACGTTCATTTCGTAGCAAAAATTAAGAGAAACAACGTGTAAAATTTAAAGTCTGGTTGTTTCTCTCTCTTCTCATCAAATCCAATACTATTACATGTTCTGCATGATTATGCTGGCAAAATATGTATTCTCAATTTGCGTCAGATGGGTAACATTCACAACCCAATCTCATCAGCAAAATTCCCATTGAAATACCCACGCCCCGGGAATATTGAGGTATCTAAGATCAAGGACATAGGGAGTTTGAAGGACCATATTGCTAAGGTCAAATGGGACAGCTATTTTTTGAAAAAACTGAAACGAGGGAAATGCACTCAAGGTGAACTGGATGAAAATGAAGATGATTTGGAAAAAGAAACTAATGACTCTGCGTAAAAAGGAATAATATTTCTCATTCAAGTTATTTAAATATTCTTAATGTTTTTGTGATTTACCATGCCACATTCTACAGTGAATATTATTGTATTACACCTTTCATATGTTTGCAATTTTGTCGTTTTTTTTTCTTTAATGAAAGCATGTGTTTCATGTAATGTNATTTACCATGCCACATTCTACAGTGAATATTATTGTATTACACCTTTCATATGTTTGCAATTTTGTCGTTTTTTTTTTCTTTAATGAAAGCATGTGTTTCATGTAATGGACCAGTTATAAAACACATTATGATTCTGTAATATTGTGGCAGGCCTCGTAATGCGCACATGTATTTACATGGTTATCAACAATAACTATAAAAATAATAAATTTATATATAACATATTAGCCTTTATATAATTATTATTATGGTAGGACCTATCATATTCGCCTAACGCATCAAATACACATTACATTCACATTCTGTGTTTACAAATGAATAGCACAGCAGTTTTCCTTAATTTTTTACAGCATATCACTCATATGGGTGGATTACCATGTCATTACCCACAATTTTTCAGTTATCCCCCCCCCCCCCACCATTTATCATAAATTTAACGACGAAGTTAAATTTCGATACATGTGACTTTCACCTATATCAAGACATTTATTTTAAAGCAACTAAAAAAAAAAATTTGCAGGGGAACCGCGAATTGCTCAACGATGTGTTGGTAGGCATGTGCTCTATCCGACCTAGCTATCAAGACATGTGGTAAAACAAAGGTTTAAATTAATTATAAATAAAATTTAACATTCAATAGTTTTTATTACCACGCTTCAAAAATTGTTATGTGTATGTCTATGTTCTATTTGATAAATGTTTTTAAATTCTCCCGAGTTCAGAAATTGTTAGTTTTAGTTATCGGCGGAAATATATCTTATAATACAACTTGGCGCTTTAAAACATAATTTTTTTTTAACATTAGACTTTCAAAATTTTATCAAATCGGTATTTTATATAAACACAATTGTATATTAATTTGAATTGCCAAATTCTTTTTTTAATTTTTAGCAAATTGGATTATACAGTACAGCTTAACCATAACCCTATTTAGAAAAGTTTTTTTTTTTTAAGTAAATGGCGAATTCCAACACTGTGAACCATCCACTATGTGTTCCTTCTGGAAACATACCTGCGNTTTTTTTTTTAAGTAAATGGCGAATTCCAACACTGTGAACCATCCACTATGTGTTCCTTCTGGAAACATACCTGCGGCGTGTTAGAGCAGGGCTAGACATGCATAAGATATGTAGGATCTCGCTCCCCACTCACTGTACTGAAGTTGGTCCTGTTAGGCTCGGCTCGTCCTTCTGCTACTTCGCCCCACCTCTCCCCCCTGACAAGCCACAGGTTCCAATTTCTGCCACCTCAGGTGCTTTCTTCCAAGTCTGTGACACCTGCTCTACATTCGCCACTCACCTGCCCCCACCCCTTCCCCCCTTGCACGACATGGTCACCCTTTTCTACCACCTCAGCTGCTGTCTTCCAAGTCTGTAACACCTGCTCGACATTCACCATTCCCCTGCCCCCGCTTCTTCCCACCTTTCACGGCATGTTCTCCCATTTATACTACCTCAGCTGCTTTCTTCCAAGTCTGTAACACCTGTGCTCGACATTAGTACCCCCCCCCCCCTGGGGACACGACTTGAACACCTATTTCTACCACCTCGGCATCATGTTTTATGCTACTGGCGAACCATCTACACCTACCACTTCCTTTTCTCTCGCATATACTAGTATACAGAGGCATGTCGTGATGTTGAAACTTGGGAATACCCATTATTGCTGGTTCTGACCCAAATGAGTAAAACAGGAGTCCGAATTAGCTTCTCTCTAAAAATAACTGTGAAAAGTTAAGGCATAAAAAAGCCTACCGATTAAGCATTTTTATAGCTTCGTTTTTGCAGCTAAAACAGCGTGTGGGTAGCACACTGTTCACACGACATTATTGCAAAGAATTTTACCGGCATTCTGCCATCATGAAGCCAATGCAACTACACAAAGACATCACAATACGCTTTTCTCGGTTTGATACCCCAAGGAAGGCGATACCTTCGTTTGTTGTCTTCCTGTACGCTGTCGTCGTGCGCATCTGAACAACGGCAAGAAAGGCTGTTCTGCGTAGTTTGTTCACAACCCCACTCCCCACAACGTACCCTAAAGACACTATGACGAAACGGCTGCCTGTGCGGGCTTTTGGGTTTGGGAGAAATACTAAAATAAATGGGCGTGTGGGGAGTGCACCCAGGGCAAGGCGACACCCTCCGAGTGACGGTCTTTCCAGCTGGGACCCGTAGGTGACCGTCATCCCCGGGCATGACAGAAATGAAACCCTAGAATGGAGCGGCGCNAGAAATAAAACCCTAGAATGGAGCGGCGCTGGAATGCAAGGGCGGGGGAAACGGGAGTACCCCGAGAAAACTCGCCGGCAAGCGGCATCGTCCAGCACGATTCCCACATGCGAGAATCCGGGAGTGAACCCGCCGGGGATCGAGCCCGGATCGCCGTGGTGGGAGGCGAGCGTCCTGGACACTACGCCACCGCCGCCCCGGGAGAAGTACTAAGTATAGAGAGGGGAAAGACTTGGCTACTGACGTTCTGCGACACGCGTAACCATATTATATGTCGACTCATGGCTCTCACATTAAAAATGCAGATTTATGATTTTTTTTTTCAAGGGACGCCAGAATACTGGGTTTCTTGTGACGCGTAGTAGCGTATACTGTATCAGTAAAAGGTCTTCGCGCCCAGTCGCCTTGCTGCTGCCGTCGTCGTCTGTTACACCAAGCAATATCGGTAGTCTTCAATTTATATTTCATCCTGCATCATCTGCCAGCTAATGTTGGCGTGCTGTCCGATCATCGCATGTGGGGAAAGTCAAAGTTGGTTGGTTTAGCAATCATATGCTTAATTAATGTGGCGGTAATGCCAGCCGTTTCGAATACTGTGGTGGAAGCACCAAGTGGGCCACGCTTCCTGCCCGGAGTATAAAAAATCCTTCCCTGAAGAAAATTAATTATAAAATATGTATTATGCAATGTGAAGAAAAAAATTATCCTGTGTGTAAATGAGAAATATTATACATTTTGTGCGGATAGTATTTATAAGTTATAGGTCCCTCATTCTCCACAACAGACCATAAAATAATTGGAAATCGCCCGATTTTTTTTAATATATATAAATTTAATGAGTTTTAACAGCCAAAGGAATAAGGTGTACTGTAATAATTTTAATGCTTTTTTTGAAAAAAATCAAATTAGTTGATTTTGCATTGTTTTTAATAAAATATGAATTGTACATAATTGTAGAAGTACAGTATTAAATATTTAGTTCCCGTAGTATTACACGATAGATTTCACCAAAAATTTTAAACAAAATAAATTTTGAATCATTTAGAATTTTCAATAAAAAATACCGATTCTCTAAAATTTTGAAAACACAGTATTAACAGCTGAATGTTTGTTTGGGTTCTCGATCACTGTATAATTTGATTAAACTAATAATTTAAAAAAACGTTTTTAAAATAGAATGATTTTTATTTTTNAATCATTTAGAATTTTCAATAAAAAATACCGATTCTCTAAAATTTTGAAAACACAGTATTAACAGCTGAATGTTTGATTGGATTCTCGATCACTGTATAATTTGATTAAACTAATAATTTAAAAAAACGTTTTTAAAATAGAATGATTTTTATTTTTNATTCTCGATCACTGTATAATTTGATTAAACTAATAATTTAAAAAAACGTTTTTAAAATAGAATGATTTTTATTTTTATTAAATGAAGAATAAATATTTTATAAATTGTATTGACAAAGTTATTAAAATTGATTAATGTATTGTGTTATGTATTCCACGTTCGATTTCGCTAAAATTAAAATTAAAATCAGCGGAATTAAATTTGCTTTTACAGAAATATGTTTAAAAAAAATTCAAGTAGCATAGTACTAAAAATTTTGAATTCAATGTTTTAATTTTTATATACCCCATTTGAAACTTTGCATCACCATATCGCTCGATATCTCAGTCCGTTAGGGCGTGTGTCTACTAACACAAGGTCCGACATTTGGGGACTCCTGCCCTCTAGAGGATTTGTTAAGTTACATTAAACTAAATGTGTCGCTGGTGACGAAAGTGACATGTGTGACATATGGCACTTTAATCTAAATTTGTGGAAGAAGAGAACAAATATATAACTGGCCCCGTCATGCAGGAGACATCGGAAACAAATAGGGTGGCCACCAGTGGCGTACCTTAGCAGGGTACTCGGGAACAAAAATGGCAGCCGACACTGGCACACTCTAGTAGGAGACATCGGAAATAAGGACGGCTGCCGACGCTGTCGTAACCTCGCGGGCGGCACTCGAACGAACGACGAAAGAAGGTTGCGGCCTACAGCAGACGATAGAATCAAGTGACAAACCAAAAAGTACCTTATGGTGGTTGGAAACAAGTTGGTGGGCAAAGTTCAAGGTCTAGGACATATAAAATGGTGGCCGTGCATGTGTCGTCACTAAGTATGGCAGACGACTCTACAACTCCACAGCCCCAAGCCCTTGTCTCAAATCTCTCTTTTATATATTAGTGAATATCGTTTGACTTTTTGTAGTAATATAGCATCTGTAGTAATTATCAGAAGTTAACAAATAATTAATTCCCATTTATTCCACATGGTAAACAAAGAGAGTTACTCCATTGAAATTACAATTATGAAATTGTCTTAGAAAAATATTATGCCTTATCAAAGGAAGAATTTTAATAGTGAATTCTGAATACATTATATTGTTCAATAAGTGATAAAACCCTATGACTTATATCTCTCCCCCTTAATACCTCGTTACAATAGAAATAAACATGACCATANCAATAAGTGATAAAACCCTATGACTTATATCTCTCCCCCTTAATACCTCGTTACAATAGAAATAAACATGACCATAACCATATACATACCCATAACAATATACATACCCATAACCATATACATACCCATAACCATATACGTACCCATAACAATTGCCATGATAAAAATCCTGTGCTAGAATTCGCATAACGAAAACGAATGTTTTCGTTTGTAAGCCAATAGTTTTTCGCTTGCATTCTGAAACTTGATATGAATAGATATTAGAATTTTCACTCGTGTAAGTTGGTCAACTTGTTTTACATATACTTCAACCTCTCTTTTAAATGTAGACTATTCGTTAGTAAACAGTGTTGATGGAAACAGAATAATTATTTAAGCTGTTGCAGTTATAATTTTCGCGAACCATGTGCCAGATAAGTAAGTAAAGACAAGAAAAATAATAATTGTAGTCAAAAGTAAGTTCAGCTCTGTGACCAGAAATGTACAGGCGTGAAAGTGAATTTGACTTGTGTAGTATGAAGAGTGGATACTGATGGCTACGCACAGGTTCTTGCACAAGAAAGATGCGTTTACTATGGTTATGGGTATTGCTATGTTTGTTTGTACCAATCACCATTGCACAGAATGTATTCAACTCTTACTTTTATTGGAATGGATTTGATAATGCCAACTATGTCACGGCTACATCTGAATTCACAATTGAAATATCAAGCATTTACTTAAGAGTTTTGACCTGTACTGAAGTGTTGAGCATGTGTTGNCATCTGAATTCACAATTGAAATATCAAGCATTTACTTAAGAGTTTTGACCTGTACTGAAGTGTTGAGCATGTGTTGCTTAATATCTTGGTTCACGATAGAAATTAACAGGTCCTGACTGTGGTTAGATTTTACTTAGCCTAAGAGTTAAAATAAGTGAATGTTGTCTGGCGGTGACCAAAAAGAACAGAGAAATCAGTGTTGTTGGAGTAAAGCTGTTATTTACAGTAGTGTATGCATAAAAAATATCAAAAAGAAGTTGCTGATATGTCTAATGAGCAAACTTTCCTCTGCATGGGTGAAAATAATTTTTAATGAAGTTCATGAGATCATAGATGATAGGCAGGCCTTGACATCTCGTTGAAAGCAACGTAACTTTAGACGGAACTAGAAACATATGCAACAGTATTGAGACAATTACAAATACACGCGTGCCTTACCAAGGACTCGAACCCAGAAAACCTCGTACCATAAGCTATCGTGAAATCAACTGCATTACGGAGATCGTATTCAGAGCATCAACTACGGGTGTAATAAGTCTAATGTTTTAAATTATAGTGTTTACTAACCTGAAACGTTTACATGGTCAACATTTTAAAAATAAGTGACTGAACCACTTAAAACACGAAAGTTCACAGTGTGACACTTCTGTGACGAGTTTGGTGGAAATCGGTTGATAGGTGCCTGAGCTATGGCATTGAAATTTTCTTTCTTCTTCGGCACTAACTTACAAAATTGTCTAAAAAAGTTTATGTGTGTAATGCTACTATTAGATACTGCCAGCACAAAAAGTTTAGTGGCATTTGGTTACATTGTTTCATAGATATAAAAACTTATCGAAATATTTAAATAGCTGCTATTTTGAAAATACGTTTCTGACCCCACTCAAATAGCCTTCTAAAGCATTATTGGAGTGTAAAAATTTGGTGTAATTTACTTGAATTGTTTTGGAAATATGGAAACATATTCCCTTCTTTTACCTTGCACTATTTTGGAAAAAGGCCGACAAGATAGGATTTCTGTACTCCTAATTTACGTTTCTAAGGAATACTGTTAATGCACGAAATTGTTTTATATGATGTTGGATTGTTTAATATATATAACGCAGGAACATTAATTATTTATATTAACGCCATTTAAAGAAACCCTGCCGCAACTAAAATATGTTACTTTTCATACCCTTCCGTAGCACTACTTGCGTGTAAAATTGAGTGTAAATTGGTTGATTGGTCATTGAGTTATGGCATAAATAAAACCTCCTGTTTCTCATGTGACGATCTTCATAAATGGAGGACAAAATGTTATGTATTGGCACATTCTATGTTTCTCGTAGATACAGTACACAAAGTTAACTTAAAATCGGTTACACAGTTTCGTAGCTATAGCACACTAGGCTTAAGTGTTACTTTAAATGCCATTCTGAAAATAAGTGACTGGCATACTTAAAACAAACAAATTGATATGAGCTAGCACAATACAACGTATTCGCCAAATTTGGTGGGAATCTGTTAATTTTTTCCCGAGATATGACCAAAACTATTTTTTTTTACAAAATGGCAGAGTAGTGAGGCTCTGCATACACGAACTTTATGGTTATAATATATACTGTCAGCAAACAAAGTTAATTTGACTTTTTCTTAGTTTTGTAGATATAAAATACTGCAGTAAAATTTTATATGGCCACAATTGTGTAAATAGGTGGCTGACCCACTCAAAACTTTGTGTGTACATATTGGATGGTTAATCTTGGGTGGATTCACATCTTGGGTGGCATCATTTTTGGGTGGTACCATTCTTGGGTGGTACCAGTCTTGGGTGGTTTCAGTCTTCGGTGTTTTCAGACTTCGGTGGTTTCAGTATTAGGTGCAGTAAGTCGTTGGCTAGTATGGTTGGCCTGTATGGTCCTTTGTTATGGCGATCCGACAGCTAAGTATTTACAAGTTCTGATTCCTGCAGGGCATCTTGTGTATGTGAAGGCCCCGCGAAATATGTNGATCCGACAGCTAAGTATTTACAAGTTCTGATTCCTGCAGGGCATCTTGTGTATGTGAAGGCCCCGCGAAATATGTGGAACCAACATAACATTGTATGATGCCTAGCATGTTACCAATCTATACTGCTATTGACAACTGATTTTCGCGAAACATTCCATTGCTATTTGAATTTCTAAAAACTCTTTGCTTCATATCCAATTCCTTCGACATATCATTTCAATTGTTAGGTGTCCTAGATGTCTGCCTAAGAATAATAGACGTTCAGCGTTGGAGTAAAATAATTCTGACTGACCCAGTGAAGAAAGGGAAAAAATATCTCAGGAGACGCATTGACAATGAGCTAAGGAAATATGCTGGTGGGCAAGCACGATATTAAAACCTAGCCTGTGTTTCAGCGAATATCAGTATCTTTTGTAATGCGATATCTTGAGGTCTCTAATGCAGGAGTGATGTGAATGATGGTGAGGTGTGATGTGCACTTTGTGGTGGTGTGGCAGTTGTCGGAGGCGGAGGTCCAATACAAAGCGAAGATCACGGAGGCGAACGAGCAGCAGGCACGCCTTGAGGCGTCCAAGACGAGCGTGCTGCGGCAGGTGCGAGAGCTGATCGTGCAGAGCGACGAGGTGATGAAGGCCGTCACCATAGCCTACTTCCAGCTGCAGCACACCTCCGCCACGCCACTGCCCTTGCAGGTGTGTGCCCTAACCCACAATCCATCAATCACTATCTGCTTAATTCCCACCAACACAGTAGCCTATTTCCAGCTACAGCACACCACCACACCACTGCCCTTGCAACTGTGTGCCGTTAATCACATTTCAGACATAACTATCTAATTAATTCACACCGTCNCAATCACTATCTGCTTAATTCCCACCATCACCGTAGCCTATTTCCAGCTACAGCACACCACCACACCACTGCCCTTGCAACTGTGTGCCGTTAATCACATTTCAGACATAACTATCTAATTAATTCACACCGTCTCCATAGCCTACTTCCAGCTGCAGCACACCACCACACCACTGCCTTTGCAGCATTGTGCCTCACCCACATTCCATCCATCACTATAAACTTCATTCACACTGTCACCATAGCCTACTTCCAGCTGCAGCACACCACCACATCACTGCTCTTGCAACTGTGTGCCATAACCCACATTCCATCCATCAACATCTACTTCATACCCACCATCACCATAGCCTACTCTTCCAGCTTCAGCACACCACCACACCACTGCCCTTGCAGCTTTGTGCCTAATCCACATTCCATTCATCACTATCTAATTAATTCACACCATCACCATAGCCTACTTCCAGCTGTAGCATGCCTCCGCCATGCCACTGCCCTTGAGGTGTGTACCATAACCATATTCCATTCATCACTATCTTCTTCCTTCCCACTATCATCAAGGTATATTTCCAGATGCANGTGTGTACCATAACCATATTCCATTCATCACTATCTTCTTCCTTCCCACTATCATCAAGGTATATTTCCAGATGCAGCCACCACCTTATCACTGCCCTTGAAGTTGTGTGACATAACCCACATTCCATCCATCATTATCTACTTCATTCCCACCCTTAACATATCCTACTACCAGCTGCAACCCGTCTCCGGCACACCATTGCGCACGTAGGTGTGTGCCTCTAACTCACATTTTATTCACAATTCTTTTTTTTTAATCCGTAATTCGTATTATTGATACTACAAATGTGCTAACTGTAACTTACAACCTTTTGGTGGTTCATATATGAGCAGCTACTACAAGCAGGTTATAGCTGGTTCACATGTGGATAACAGATATCAAATATAGCTGGTTCATTTGTGAATGACATCTATGAATAATCAAGATATAGTTAACTCACTTGTGAACAGCAACTATCAAACTATAGCTATTTAATATGTGAATGGCAGCTATGAAGATAAATGTGATTCACATGGGAATAGGAATGATCAAGGTCGATCTGTGTAACATTTTAATGGCAGCTATCAAGGAATAGCTGGTCCATATTTGAATGGGAATTATTACGATATAGCTGATTCAATGTTAATATTGACTATCAATATATAGCTTGTCCATGGATAATGAAANATGGGAATTATTACGATATAGCTGATTCAATGTTAATATTGACTATCAATATATAGCTTGTCCATGGATAATGAAAACTGTGAGAATACAGTTCATCAACAGTAACTGTCGAAATACATATAATTCACAAGTGAGCAGTAATGATCATGATACATGTACTTCATGTGTGTGAGAAACTATCAAAATAAATCTTTTTTGCCCTGTGAACTACAAATATCAATTCATAACTGTTTCACATGTGAACAGCTTCTATCAAGGTACATATGGTTTTTTCATCGTTAATGTAGCTGTTCAGAGATCTCTGTTCAGCTTTTTTCTTTTGGTTCTATATATATGCTTCGACAGCAATGTTTATTACTCAACATTTCCATGGACTTAATTATAAGAATCCATGTAGCAAAAATCATTAGTACGATAATAATTATTTTTCTTATGTTCATAAAAATTTTAATATTTCACCTGCTATAATGTTTCAACAGAATTTAAAAAAAACTATATTGAATGATATGCCTGTAAAAATCAATGGTAAATTATATGCAATTATTGGAATGGAGTTTATACTACTTTTATATCAAAAGTATTAATTTAGCTATGAACCAGATACTAAGCTGAAATACACACTATCCATAATTACCAACCTAACTTCTACATTGGTTCAGATGGTGCAAGCCATGGGTTCACATCCTAAAGAGAGAGAGAGTAATAACATCTGGTAAGGAACGTAACTTGCAGATTCTTTATTCCCTTGTTTAGCTCAGCTGTAATTTTGGGACACATTGTGTTTATTACTGAGTCACAGTTTAAATGCTGTTTCATATTCCCACCTGCAAAACTATGCAATGCAATTGCAGAGATAACATTATTTGTGTGTTTTTGGACAGTGATATTCTATTATTTTTGCTGCCACAACCGAATTAATGAGATTGACGAGAAATAAAATATTAAGATTCCAAAGGATTTAAATTTGATCTGATGATTATTTTGACTGATCTTGAATTAAATATTGCATGACTTTCCATCACGAACCAACTACGATACTGGGTATATCTTTGCTCTTATAGAGTTACCTGCTGGCTTTCTATGTCTACGAAAAGGTGATTCTTACAAATAAACCATTTAGCGAGGTGCAAGGTTTATTAGGATAACTCGTTGATGCCCGCCTTATAGGTGGCATATCCTTCTAACTAATCTAAAAGATTCATTCATTATTACTATATATAAAATAAATAAAAGTTAAACATTTTTACGAATTCAGAATAGAACAAAGCCTATGCTGGGTAGAAATACAAGGTACATATTTCTTCTTCGCATATGTCATGCTTGTCAAGTGTACTTCCAAGCCTGTACAGAGTTCATGATGGTATGGTCTTATTATGTTCAGGTTCACATTCATTGTTTCCGGTTTTTCTAATGCAGCTATATGCTTGTCAAATGTAGTTTTGCTTCGTTCCGCATACTTTGATGTCACTTTCTTATTTGTGACATTCTTTTAACGCTTATACATAAATAGTATGGCAGAAAGGCCACGAATTTAGTTATGCTATTGGCATCAAACTCGTCCTTGAACTTCCTCCATATTTTGTTGCTTGCTAGGCAGTAGCATGGATGGTCGACTGGTGTCAAAATCGCCAACAAAACTCTTATTCTGTGCATATTATGGTAGAAGTCAGCAGTTTCAGTTCACATTTCCATCATGAACGAGTCCAGGTTCACGTAGATAAGATGGAGGACATCTTTATGCAATGCATCTTACTCGTCACATAGTTAAATGATTTTGACGGATAGAGTTTTGTAAACCCCGCATATATCTTATTATCGAACTAGATGCTTTTATGCTTAAGATGAAACAAGGAGAGTTTGTAGATGATTTGGTCCAGTAATATTGTATCAGTTACAAATTCTTGCAACCCTTTTTATTGCATACCATTACCATTACTGAAATTTAAAATTATTTTCTGCATACCTGCCAAAAGTCAATTTGTTCGCCAATTCAAAACTTATTTTACAAATACGTTTTGAAGCCAGATAATTGGTGGCGCACAAATAGATGGAGAGTTTTAATCAGGACGACTGTTCGAACAGGGCTACTCAATGAATTCTGAGAAAGTGGAACCCCTGAGGTGTAAATCTTTCTTCCAAAAACCGAAGGTGTTAAGGAAATTGTTTGTTTCCATCGTCGGCATTAGCTTCGATTGGTACAACCCCAAAGGGTAATTAGTTTATACGCAAGAATGGCAGACCTTTATATTCTGCAGCCCACTCTATATGATTCTCAATGTCAACTATGCATAGGTATAGTTGTCGTACACATCAACATGATTTAACAAATCAGTCTTCAGTTACAAATCTCTGTAATCTCCCCACTTTTTGCAGTCGAACATTTCCCATGCGATTAGGGAAAGAGCATACAGCCTGCGTCGCTTATGTCCAAGATGACAATCAGTCTGTTGCGGAATGTTTCTTGTAGAGACAGCTATAGCTCATGGAAGTATTTTCAGGAGTCGCTATAAACTTACTGGAAGATGGCCTTGCAGGTAACAAAGCGTTGACTAGAGCTGAAAAAACTTCTGAATGTTGATGAATTCTGACAGCATCGAGTATTTAACAAATGACGCCAGCCTGTGTGCCATTAACATGAAGGTGCATGCAAACTGAAATGAGGAAACACTATTAAGTTGTTTGGGGGAAATGTGGTCATAATTTACTGGTTGTAATAAAGGTGGGGTTGTTTTTCTGGTAGCCAAGCTGCATGGTGATATAATTCTTGCCATATGAAATATTGTAGAAATACCAGCTTTCCTTTTCCCAGGCAAAGCAGATTACATCTTTTACATGAAGGCCAAGTGTACTTGCTGATGAAGAGGTCATGGTATCTGACCTTGACATTTTCGGGCATACATTTCCTGCCCAGTAAATTCGTACATAACGTTGCCTGTGCATAGCTTGCTTTAAATATGAATGCCACTATCTGCTTAGGGTTCAAGTAAATGTCTTTCACCTGTTTGCCAAGTTTCACGATTGGTTCCATGAACATCACATTATTGTCTTATCTCTGTACTGTTGTTTCTTTGGACAGTGAAGAGATAAGCAATTCACAAAATACAGCACTGTCTACATACATATGTTTTAATTCCGATATGCAATTTTGTAAGACTGGCCAGTGTTCAGGTGGAAAATATACATGAGGAAAACAGTGCTTCATGTTCGTCTGTACTGTACTGTTGTTTCTTTGGACAGTGAAGATATAAGCGATTCACAAAATACAGCACTGTCCACCTACATATGTTTTAATTCCGATATGCAATTTTGTAAGACTGGCCAGTGTTCAGGTGGAAAATGTACATCAGTAAAACAGTGTTTCATGTTCGTCTTAAACGACTATCGGTTGCTCGTTATTATGTATAAAATACTTTAATAGCTATACTGTAGTCTTACCATCTTCTCTGAATGCGGCATTTTAACGTACACTGGAGCATAATGTACGCTATATTCCTTATGTTTTCCAGGCACTGCTGGCCCAGCGTCCGAGATTTTCTTGCTGGTAGTCGATATATGAAACAAAAAAATACAATTTAATAAAATACTCTACTACCACAAAAAGTACACATATACCATTATTTATAGATAGTATTTTGAACTTAAAATAAAGAAACAAGTTTTCTATTTATAGGCATTATAGCATGTAAAGAACAATTGTTTAGATATTCAAATTAAAACTATTATAAATAGTAAGCTATAGTTAATGTAACTACTTGTTAGCACATATATGTATGTGCATTTTAATATTAGTCTCACCAATAGTTGTTATTTTATATTTAATAAACCGGAGTCGGAGGCCTTCCAAAGTATGAGCTTAAAATTTTATTTGCACTATATTTCGTTAGTTTTTATTCATATAAGTAAAATTTTACTTATTTCCAAGATTTTTACTCTGATTTGTTCATTTTTAAAATAATTGTTTTGCATTTTACTTATTTTAGTTGTTTTTCTCTTTGTTTTGTTGGTTTTTACTCAATTTTGATAGAATTCTCATTATTTGAATGTTATTCGCTATTTGTTTTGCTTTTTCAGCCGATGTTGTTTATTATAGTTTTTTTTAACTGATTTATTTGTTTATTGTTACTCGTTTAGTATTTTTATAAATGTTGGTAAATTTTTGCTTATTTTTTTGTTATTTTTATATGGTTGGCTAGTATTGTCTTCAATCCTCAATATTCAGTATCTTTCAACAGGTAGGCAAGTACTGACACTGCCGGAGTCAGAAGTTTTAAATGTTTAAGTCGATGGCATAACCAATGGCTCAGCCAATGACACTGTTGTAGATAGGTTTTGGAATGACAACGATGGTATATCGAAAGATGAAATCAAAAACATCAGTCAAGGGCACACTATCGCATGTATACTCGCNAAATAAAGAAACAAGTTTTCTATTTATAGGCATTATAGCATGTAAAGAACAATTGTTTAGATATTCAAATTAAAACAATTATAAATAGTAAGCTATAGTTAATGTAACTACTTGTTAGCACATATATGAATGTGCATTTTAATATAAGTCTCACCAATAGTTGTTATTTTATATTTAATAAACCGGAGTCGGAGGCCTTCCAAAGTATGAGCTTAAAATTTTATTTGCACTATATTTCGTTAGTTTTTATTCATATAAGTAAAATTTTACTTATTTCCAAGATTTTTACTCTGATTTGTTCATTTTAAAATAATTGTTTTGCATTTTACTTATTTTAGTTGTTTTTCTCTTTGTTTTGTTGGTTTTTACTCAATTTTGATAGAATTCTCATTATTTGAATGTTATTCGCTATTTTTTTGCTTTTTCAGCCGATGTTGTTTATTATAGTTTTTTAAACTGATTTATTTGTTTATTGTTACTCGTTCAGTATTTTTATAAATGTTGGTAAATTTTTGCTTATTTTTTTGTTATTTTTATATGGTTGGCTAGTATTGACTTCAATCCTCAATATTCAGTATCTTTCAACAGGTAGGCAAGTACTGACACTGCCGGAGTCAGAAGTTTTAAATGTTTAAGTCGATGGCATAACCAATGGCTCAGCCAATGACACTGTTGTAGATAGGTTTTCGAATGACAACGATGGTATATCGAAAGATGAAATCAAAAACATCAGTCAAGGGCACACTATCGCATGTATACTCGCNCGAATGACAACGATGGTATATCGAAAGATGAAATCAAAAACATCAGTCAAGGGCACACTATCGCATGTATACTCGCATTTAAATCGGTAGGATACAAACCTGATTTAACCTAAGATATGATATAAAATAATTATATATTAACATTATGCATTATGGTCACCTATTTCACATAATGTCGTGACAAAGCAAATGAATGGCACAGTAAAAGTGACAGCTTAAGAAGTGAATATCCATGTTACATTCTGAGTACTTGGGAAACCTGCCAAATCGTAGGTCTTTATTTTTTGAGAGCTAATTTCCAACGTTGTTGCATTTATTACCTAGACGATACCGAAAGGAGACAAAGGGTCTGGGAATTTACCCAAGGTTTTCAATTAATTTATTATTACAGTATTCTATTCCCCCCTCACACGACTATGTATGAATAACTAAATATGAATACGAACTGTAGAAAATCTGGCAGTGTTAATACCCACCAAATATTTTGAGCTTCTGCGAATTTTTCGTTTCTTAAAATTTTTTTTCGCTACCTGTTATGCGGGTCACTTTTGAGGTATGGCGCACCAAGATATTATACTACTATTTGCACATGGAACGATTTGCATTTACTCCGCAATGCCTTGTATGACGAAGGAAATATTATCTCATGAGTATAAAACCTACAACTTCTCATTGTACTATAACCATGCCAGGCTACAAAACACAGTCCTCTGCCTTCTTGAAATTACCTAATAAATGCAATGGTAGCTAGCTGCCACAGGCAGAGCTTATCTTTCTCTTCGCCTTGCACATACGATGTTATGTCACCTTAGTTTGTTCGANAGCTAGCTGCCACAGGCAGAGCTTATCTTTCTCTTCGCCTTGCACATACGATGTTATGTCACCTTAGTTTGTTCGAACTCCTGCTGGGTATTTTGGTTGATCGAAAGTCTAATGAATAGCGAATTGAGAAATTCAAAGATCCTTATAGGGACGGGCTAAGTTTACAAAATAATTTTCATTTGTATTAACTTCGCAACCAGAGCGTTAATTATTCTTCACGCCATCAAATGATTTGAGAAAATAATAGACCAGCTGCAAANAGCTAGCTGCCACAGGCAGAGCTTATCTTTCTCTTCGCCTTGCACATACGATGTTATGTCACCTTAGTTTGTTCGATCTCCTGCTGGGTATTTTGGTTGATCGAAAGTCTAATGAATAGCGAATTGAGAAATTCAAAGATCCTTATAGGGGCGGGCTAAGTTTACAAAATAATTTTCATTTGTGTTAACTTCGCAACCAGAGCGTTAATTATTCTTCACGCCATCAAATGATTTGAGAAAATAATAGACCAGCTGCAAAAGGAGGCATTAGTCATACACTTTTTGGGCTCGTAATAGGAATGGCGTCTGAAGTATGGTATTGGAGGAAAAAACCACAGCAGTAGGAGAATACAGATGAATATAAAGTCTAGTTTACATGTAATTTTAACTCGCTAAATTTCCATTCTCTACTAATGACATGCGAGGCTCTTGTACACTCCTAATTAGGGACGGATGTAGGAGGGTTTAAGGGGGAGTTCAGTCTGCCCCCGGCGCCGGGTCTGGAGTGGGCGTCCGATGGGCAGAAATTGTATTTAGGCTATTAAAACTGTTAAATAAAAGAATTAGTGAAAAGAAAAAAATATTTTACAATCTCTACCAATATTTTGACTTTTACTCATTATCGATAATCTTGTTTTCAACGGAGATCTTTATTTCCCGGCACACGGACGCAAAACAATTTATGCGAGGTACGTGCTTGCAGATCGGGAGGGGAGGGGGGGAGCTTAAGGGAACGCAAATCACAATGTCTGCCCCCCGGGTGAAGGAACGGCTAGATCCACCTCGTGAATTGCCCGTGGTGTTGTGGAGTTGCGAGGCGATACAACGTGGCTCCCGCGCGTGTGTGTTGCAGTTGAAGGCGCTGAGCGAGAGAAGCCGGGCTTACCAGCCGGGCTCGGAGTACGTGGAGTTAGTGCACCGGCTGCCCAAAGTGAAGCCGGCGGGCGCGAGTGCCTGGCGACCGCTCTTCTCGTTCCAGCCGTACTGCGAGGGCGACCACGTGCCGGGCTGCGAGTTCACCTCCTCTGCCGAGGGCGACGATCTCTTCCCAGGTGCGTCGAGCCTGCTTCCTTCGCTTGCCATTACCAGGCTACTATTTGGCTGCCTCGAAACTTCCACTTCATTAGGTTCTGGTACAAATGCCAATACTTTTCCTGCACAGTACAAGGTGTACTGGAGTATTATCCGTGTGAATCTTGTTTGGGTGTTGTAACATCCAGTGAGTGGGTGAAGAGATTTGGGCGGCTCTTGACGTTGAGGTCTTAAGATCCGGTGAGGGTGAAGCGAGGTGAGTGTGAAGCAGCGCTGGAATGCAAGGGTGGGGGAAACGGGAGATCCCCGAAAAAAACCCGCCCGACCAGCGGCATCGTCCGACACGATTCCCACGTGCAAAATTCCGGGGGCGACCCCCGCCGGAATCGAACCTGCTTCGCCTTTGCGGGAGGCGAGTAGTCTAGTCACTACACCACTGCGGCCCCTGATATGACAGTGACACTGTTTTATGTACTTGACAGGAGACTTAGGCTGTTCTTGCACTATTATATTTTTGTGCACTTTTAACCATGTAAGCCTGTTATGTTAAGTTATGTATAGTTAGTGTCTGTTATGTTGGTTTGCACAATGATACTGTTTTTTACAACTTGTATTCATGTACACATGTGTACAGTTTTCGAGACCTGTTATTTTTTCCAAGAATATTATTTCATGGTTTTATAGACATCCTCAAGTGTCTGGAATGGTTTTTCAACTCTTATTTTGCNTTTTTCCAAGAATATTATTTCATGGTTTTATAGACATCCTCAAGTGTCTGGAATGGTTTTTCAACTCTTATTTTGCTATTTCACCTTCATCCAGTTATCCTACACATTTCCACAGTGCGAAATAAAGCTGATTGCGACCTCTTCCTATAGTATTAAGGAACCAACTGCCCCGCATAGTAGCATTGAAGACGAAACACCCAGTTTAAATAACTTAAGGTTTTTTTTTCGATTTTCTCTCAAACTTCTGCATACTTATCGTAAAACATTTACATCCTGTATTTTCCATGTATTTTTCTTATTGTATCGCAATTTATTACCAGTAAATAACCTGCGATAAAACCCATAGAAACCTGTGCTACCTGTTCTGGGGTGAAAATGGACAATCATTTTGGCAGCAGGCAGTGTATAAATAATAATCTCAGGGCTGAGCACCATATGCCTACCATGAACGTAAATACTTGCAAATGAATGGGGNTTTTTCCAAGAATATTATTTCATGGTTTTATAGACATCCTCAAGTGTCTGGAATGGTTTTTCAACTCTTATTTTGCCATTTCACCTTCATCCAGTTATCCTACACATTTCCACAGTGCGAAATAAAGCTGATTGCGACCTCTTCCTATAGTATTAAGGAACCAACCGCCCCGCATAGTAGCATTGAAGACGAAACACCCAGTTTAAATAACTTAAGGTTTTTTTTCGATTTTCTCTCAAACTTCTGCATACTTATCGTAAAACATTTACATCCTGTATTTTCCATGTATTTTTCTTATTGTATCGCAATTTATTATAAATTATCTGGGAGGCTCTCTGCCAGTAAATAACCTGCGATAAAACCCATAGAAACCTGTGCTACCTGTTCTGGGGTGAAAATGGACAATCATTTTGGCAGCAGCCAGTGTATAAATAATAATCTCAGGGCTGAGCACCATATGCCTACCATGAACGTAAATACTTGCAAATGAATGGGGNCCAGTGTATAAATAATAATCTCAGGGCTGAGCACCATATGCCTACCATGAACGTAAATACTTGCAAATGAATGGGGATCGCAGTGGAAAATGTATGTGCAGCCGTGGCCGCGATTGGAATATGGCTACCGCTCAGACAACAATCCTTCCTGCAGCGATGAGTGACCTTATTTCCTTCAGACTGAGTGGCACTTTGTAAGGCCATGGTATTTATACCTTGATCGAATATATGCCTAAAGAACTGTGGTCGTTCTTAGCATTAAATAAACTCTAATTTGCATGTCCCCATGGATTTAGCTGCTACGGAAAGAACTCGTGAAATTCACAGAGGTATTTTATTAACTGTATATATTAAGAGGTATAAAATAGTAAGCTTGTCAGTAAAAATCTTCTTGACTACCTGCTTTGTAGTCGCATGCATTAAAATTAGAGACCTGAAAAATTCGCGAGTTCAATGACCTGAAGGCAAGACTCTGCAGANTTTGTAGTCGCATGCATTAAAATTAGAGACCTGAAAAATTCGCGAGTTCAATGACCTGAAGGCAAGACTCTGCAGACTTATGTACAAATGTGCTGATATCAACAGCACATTGGTTGTCTGCTGTCACAGTGGAGAGCGACAATTGGACACTGNCTTATGTACAAATGTGCTGATATCAACAGCACATTGGTTGTCTGCTGTCACAGTGGAGAGCGACAATTGGACACTGTTCTCTAGGAGTTGTCAAACACCATGTGGGCCAATAGCTAAAGTCATATAAACGCATGTGTTTTGAATTCTAGCTTGTCCCGAAATGAATCCGCGAATTCTTCAGGTCTCTAATTAAAATGTAAACGCCACAGTAAATATAAGATGATCCAGGACGATTACAAAAGTAATTTTGAAGTCTCCAGTGATGGTGAACACGTCGTTGTGTTACTAGGCTCGAGAGAGTTTCGAGCTTCTTTTTCGTCTGAGATAGTAGAGGAGTACCTGTCTTAAAAAAAAATATTTGTGCGTAAGTTTTGGGGGCGGAGTAAGGGACGTGGGGAGTGTGTTGTGGCAGGCACGCTGGCGGCAGCGAAGATGTGGTCGTCGAGCATGGGCAGCGACACAGACAGCATCTGCAGTAGCCACAGCAACAAGAGTCACGACACATCGCCCGTGGCCAGCCCGCGCCTCGCCGCCAGAAACATGGCCAGCCTCGCACTCGCCGACGACCTGGACGACAATGGTGTGTGCCACTTTCTAATATCCATGGGTGTTATTCGTTATATTTATTTAACGTGTTCACGTTCTGTGTTCTTGTATTGGCTTAAATTTGTTTTATGTAACTGAGTAACTGTCGTAAACAGAAGCATTGCACATAAGAAATAAATCAATTCCCCTGTGGCATAGCCAGGCAAACAAGAATGATGTGGGACAAGAATTCTATTGCAAATTTGCCATAGTGTGACACAAAATTAAACCCTTTGTGAAAAATCGTAAATTACNGTGGGACAAGAATTCTATTGCAAATTTGCCATAGTGTGACACAAAATTAAACCCTTTGTGAAAAATCGTAAATTACCAAGCACTTAAATTCCCTCCAACAGGAAAGTAAGACAATTTTACCTTTTTTTTCTCCAACTGGTGTAGATCAATGCTGTGACAAATCATACTAAGATGCAATACAAATTACTATTTTTAAATTTTATTTAAATTCCAACTCTTCACAAATCCCACAGATATCCCTGATTCAAATGAAAAAATTTGCCACTGTGATAAGANTTATTTAAATTCCAACTCTTCACAAATCCCACAGATATCCCTGATTCAAATGAAAAAATTTGCCACTGTGATAAGAAAAATATCAAGACGAATTAGCATCAGATGCATATGAACATATGTAGTTACCAGAAATAATTACTTCCAAATAGATTTCTCACTGACAATGAATGTGATTCATATAATAAAATTCCTCAGAGCATTAATAAAATTAATATCTCTCTAAGTTAATATGTTCCAAAAGCAGCATTACGTGAAATTTTAATTAGTCCAGAATAATGCAATAAATACTTGATGAAACTGTTCATTATGCAAGTTCTTATTAAATTTGAATAAATTTGTTAGACATAATCTGGTCCAAATAGCTTGACTTTAGAGCAATTTTCATCTCAGCACCTCTGGGTAAATTAATTTTCATAACAAAATATTTAAAGTTCCTCTTTACTTTAAGAGGTTATTANTCATCTCAGCACCTCTGGGTAAATTAATTTTCATAACAAAATATTTAAAGTTCCTCTTTACTTTAAGAGGTTATTATAATGATTACAATTGTTAGAAATTTATGTGGACATTTTTATCGTAATATTCAATACAGGCTTACTCTCTGAAGATGTCACTGCAATGCAGTCACCAGTGTCCCCCTTGTCATCTCCTTGCTGACATGAAATGCACTAGTAAATTAAAACTGGCGCTCTTATGGCCTCTTCCTTCGCCTGCGCACATTAATGACACTGGCGATGGCTCTACTCCATTGCCCCCTGTCTTATAAAGGGCGATATTACAAAAATTTTAATAACATTTGTTGGAGATAGTCCTACATGACCTGACCGCTATCGAATCTAGACAGAGAGTCCCTGGACTTGCATAAGTGTAACTCTACTCTGCTTAACAAAATTAATAATTAACCAGCTTCCTGGTAAGGAAATATTATCTATAAAGAAGTTCACATAAGTGACCTACTAGGTATCTGCTTATCAGTATACAATAATATGGGTTGACAAGGAGAAATCACAAAAATTAGGAAACAGTAATTATATAAATCTGTGACATTAAATCGTTCAATTAAATAACATTCAGAAAATTAGTTACAGATTATTAATATAAGATTATGGTAACATTTCTACTATCGTTCTGAATGTAAACAAACAAGAAAATATTAAACTGACGGATGTAAACATTGAAATGAACTCTAAATATTTACCAATAGAAGTGTCAACATGTAATGTAAACAAATTGCAATTATTATATCCTTATAACACCAACTCTCCACTCACCACATCTCCACTCACATCTCTCCACTCACATCTCTCCACTCATTAAACCTCCACTCACCAGGCTCCCACTCACCATGCCAATACTCACCAGACTTCCACTCACCAGACCTCTATTCACCAGATCTCCACTCACCAGACCTCTATTCACCAGGTATTCGCGCACCAGACTTCCACTCACCAGATCTCCACTAACCAGACCTTCACTCACCAGATATCTAACCACCAGATCTCCACTAACCAGACCTTCACTCACCAGATCTCTACTCACCATATCTCTACTCACCAGATCTCTACTCACCAGATCTCCGCTACCCAGACCATCATTAACCATACCTCTACTCACCAGATCTCCACTAACCAGACCTTCACTCACCTGACTTATATTTACCATCTCTACATTCACCAAACAAGTAAAAGTCTAACGTTGTGCCGGCAATATTAATGTTAATACTACACGAATTTTTTGTTATATTTGAGCCTTCATTGACAAATGTTGCTGTTAATGTAAAACAATGTTAAGCTATTAATGTAAATGTAGTATTAAGTACACTTGTAGCAGTGTTACTTTCTTACTCTACTGTGAACATTAAAGTGGTGTTTATGTTGCGGCAAAACAAATTTTGTGTTGTTGACTTGATGTTGACATTTGTGTTAAAAATTTTCTTTTATTTTCTTTGCTAAAAATGTAAAATAAATTAAGTAGGCATAAAAATATTTTGTCATGAAAATAAATATTACCAGCAGAGTAAAGAAATTACAGCTAAGCATGAAATCGAACCCACGCCTTGTGTGCTTGACATTCTCCACTTCACGAAATCTAATGTCCTACCAACTGATGTTTTTTAACATGCCTGGATGTGTTATGCGTTTCATATTCTGAGTATGGTTAAACGACAAACTGCAGGTCTCTTTCATTATGTTAAAATACAGAGTTAGTATAAAAGAATACCTCAGCTTTGAAGGTCTATAATATCAAAACCAAACAACCTACAACCTTGGTTGACCAATCAAATGAACCGTGGAGCTATGAAGTTTGTTCACCATACCTTCATAAATGTTCAATGTGACCACCACGAGCGGCCCGAACGACATCTACACGATAATCAAACTCGTTCCACACTCTTGTCAGCATGTCCGGTGTTACATTTACCTTCGTAATAATTTACCTTCCTAATATTTACCTTCCTAATAATTTCACAGTCTCACTTTACCGACGAATAAATAAAGATGTGAGGCCCGTGGAAATGTTAATTTTATATTGGGCGGAAGAATACACAACGTGCATACAGGTATATATTAAGCAGGGCTTCCAATAGTGCTCAGTTTACCGTGAACAACCTATAGCTGGAGACACACGAAAAATTCGCAAGTTCAGCGACCTGCAGGCTAGACTCTACAGTCCTACGCACAAACATGCCGATATCAACAGCACGTTGGTTGTCTGCTGTCCCAGTGGAAGGCGACAATTGGGCACTCTCCGGGACGTGTCAAAGACCGCGCGGACCAATGGCTGAAGTTTCGGAATTGAGCTAGTCCCGAAATGAATCCGCGAATTGTTGATGTGCGTGCCTACAGCGTGTCTTGTGTTGGCTGTCCGCAGACGGGGGCGAGCTGCAGTTCGCGGGCCGGCAGGCGAGCTGCGTCTCCAAGGCAGCCGGCACGCACAGCTTCCGCAAGCTCAAGTCTCCGGCGAGGTGTCGCGAGTGCGATTGCTACGTCTACTTCCAGGGCGTCGACTGCAGCGAGGTTAGTGCCGCCGCCGCCGCCACATTCGGTTACAACGGGCCTGGAGTCAGGGGGAGAGGCGATATTTCCCACCCCTGAGACCTCAGCCTTGCACCTGAAATTTTACTCAATATATCTAGGTATATAGTCTGTTTGCGGTTTCTTCACACTTTTTTAATCTAACCTTTGAAAAATCGCCCCACGTAGAAGTGCTTGGTTAGTTCTCAAATGTGTCATGTATATCAATCGATTTACACTTCTGTTAATATAAAATTATCTTATTTTTGTTTAAATTTAAGTTTTACTTATATTTGGCCTATAGTTGTATATATTTCACTCATAATTAGTATCAATAAAATGCAATGAGAAAACAGGTGTGTTGGTAACGCATAGTAAGAAATAGCTATTATGCAAAATATAGTGAAACTGAGTGGATCGTTTGAAAATGTCTTGAGATCTATATGGGGAAGGAATTAAATGAAGAATGATTTTAAGGAATATTTTTGAGGAATGTTTTGCAACTATTTGGATAGCCTGGTAAATTGGCCTGGTAAGTTGGCTTGGTAACATAGTATGATCCTTTGGTATGGTCAGTTCTGGTAGAAATATTTTGCGAAGATTTTGTGCGAAGGGGTTAGCTACGAGACTCTTATTAGGAAACTTTTTTCGAGATTGTCCATCACCGTTTGTTTGTATAGGTGGGTGGCATGGCCGGTTGGTATAGCTAGTTTTGCAGGAACTGGTCTCGTCAGGAGCTAGTCTTGGGCTCAGTCAGTCTTGCCAGGAACCAGTCTTAGGCGGAGTTAGTCTTGGGTGGAGTTAGTATTGGGGTTAAGTTATTCTTGGGTGGAGTAAGTATTGGGTGGAGCAAGTCTTGGGTGGAATCATTCTTGGGTGGAGTCAGTCTTGGGTGAAGTCAATCGTTGGCTAGCATGGTCAGTGGTATGGTCCTTGTTGTGACCCGATAGCATTGGACAATTGTATAGACTGTGATTTTTCTCGAATTTTCGAGTTCAGTGTCATTGGGGTCAATGTCATTATCGACAACAGCCAATATGGTGGCTAAATCGACAGCTCCTCTGGCGGCGAAATCGATCATTAATACACTAGTGTCACCTAGGTGTTAAAAATGTAAACAAATGACAAACAAAAAAAGGATATGGTAGGTGGAGTGCATTCGACAGAATGAGAAAATGTGATGGGGTAGTATAGGGGAATTTTAAAATGCCATTCATTGGAGTGGGGTCAGTCGTTTACTGAACGTGGTGCTGAGGAAATATCCGGAAATGTACGTTTTTTAAATCAACTTTTTATACACTTTTAAATACATTTTAAAATAATTTTTTTAATCTTTGTTTTATTTTTTTTTAAGTTTAAAAATTTTTTTTTTAAGGGTTTAAAACTTTTTTAGAATTCTTTGATTTGTTATTGGTTTATGGTCTATGGGGCAAAGTTGATGGTCAAGGTCAAGGTCACTGACATCCAACATGGTGGACAAGATGGCCACTGGCGGACCATAATAACAGAGCATGAACAGCACCGGTTTTCCGATCCCTGATCCCATTATGTCCAAACATTCAAAATTTCCAAAAAAATAAAAAATGTCTTTATTAAACTTTTAGAATTTTTTGAATTAGTTTATTTTTTTATTTTTGTGGTTTTTTTTATTATTTTTTGGTTTTAAAGTCATTCAAGGTCATGGACATGGGACCAAGGTCAATGTCATGGTTCAAAGTTAAATTTCACTTGGATCCAATATGGCCACCAACCGACTNATAAAAAATGTCTTTATTAAACTTTTAGAATTTTTTGAATTAGTTTATTTTTTATTTTTGTGGTTTTTTTTATTATTTTTTGGTTTTAAAGTCATTCAAGGTTATGGACATGGGACCAAGGTCAATGTCATGGTTCAAAGTTAAATTTCACTTGGATCCAATATGGCCACCAACCGACTGGAATGGCATAGTGGTTGGTCGGCTCCGGCCTCGTACACCCAAATCCTTGTCCCCGACTCATCATTTATATTCTACTATTATATATTACAAACATCATATATGCCAACAAATAGTCGTTCCCTGCAATTTTGTAATATAGCACTACTTGAATTAATAAAAAAAATTTGTTTTATCTTGACAATTTTTACAAAATTTTGAAAACAGGTAGTACTGCGACAAATAATGCATACAGGCAATTTTTAAGTCAGTGAAACACTTATTTACAAAATAGTGGTCATGTTGCTATTTTAACATAGTATTATATGTCGTCGGAACCATTTTATCACTTCCAATTTATCTTTTTATGGTGGGATTATATAGTAAAACCATTAAACGTGTGCACACAGAGCATCTTTTGTTCATTATTTTGTAAGATAGAACCACATAAAACAAAATAATGCCATATCTCCAGAAAAAAACTAACAGATTTCTACCATATTTGGCAAAAAAGCGGTACTACGACAGACAATGCAAACTGATATGTTTTGAGTGGGTAGGACACTTATTTTCAAAATGGCGGTTATATAATTATATTTGTTTGGTATGTTAATTGTACGAAATTACGAAACAAATTTGAAATAAACTTTGTATTCTGGAAGCATGTGGGGCTATCTTACTAAATGGCAGAGAAATAATGCTCAGTACAGACAAATTTGTCTATACTGAGCATTATTTCTCAGCCATTTTGTAAGATAGCCCCGCATGAAAAAATAAAGTGTTTTTTATATCTCGGGAAACAATCAACGGTTTCTTCCAAATTTGGTGAAGCAATTGTACTGTGGTGGGCCATAATTTATGTTTTTAAGTGCACAAGACACCTGTTTTCAGGATGGCAGCTATGGAAACAGTTAAGATTTTTGCCCTCTATCTGTGAAACTATGCGATCGATTTTAACTTAACTTTGTATACGGGCAGTATACAGGATGATTCTAAAATCATGGGACAAACATTGAGGGGTGGTAGAGCTCACTAAAACAAACAATTATTGTATAGGAATATATGGGCGGAAGTGACGCGTTGAGGCACAAACAAAAAAACACATTACATTAACGGAAACATAAAATGTTCATTAGCAGCATACTTAACGAGTGATTCCGTACAGAAAATGTTAAAACAGTTGCTGGAAATGCATCCACCAACAGTCACGCATGCTTGGCGACCTCTACATATGGCGTGATTGGCTGACAATGGTGGCGTGCGTGAAATATCCGGCGTATTTGAATCTGTTCGCCAATCACTCCACCGACGCTACCAAGCTTACATTACAGTCGGTGGTAGCAATTTTGAGCAATTATTATAAACATTGCTGTAAAAAGGCATTTAGCGGCGACGTTGTAAATAAACAATGTGTTGCATTTCATGTGTTATTTTTGTGTTTGTGCCTCAACGCGTCACTTCCGCCCATATATTCCTATACAATAATTGTTTGTTTTAGTGAGCTCTACCACCCCTAAATGTTTGTCCCATGATTTTATAATCACTCTGTATATGACAAACATCGAATGTGCAAAGACATAAACTTTTCGTGCTCCATTTATGAATATCATCACACGATAAAATGTAGGTTATATGCCATATCTCTAGGACCAATAAACCAATTCCCATTTTTTTTTTTTTTTCACGAATTAGTACGACACAAGTTTATGAAAACCAACATAGTTTTCGTGCGGCAGGTTTTTAGTATGGGGATTATTTAAATAAATAATTTAGATTATTATGCTATATATATGAAATGAATTCAACAAAATTCAATAAAATTTGTACGCTAACAGTATTTATCAGATGTATTAACTATGCATACAGAGTAACTATTTTGCTGACATTTTTGCAAACTCTGTGCCAGGTGAGAAAATTGATCATTTTGCCACATTTCCAGAACAATTCAACTAATTAGCACCAAAATTTTCGCATCATTAATAATACATAAGACCTTGTAAAAAAACAGGATTTAAGGACGGTCAAACATTTCCTTTTAAAATGGCGGCCATATAAATATTTTGATAAGTTTGGCATATTTATTTAACAATTTAACCAAATATAACCAAACTTTTAATGCTGAGAGTATGTGTTAGAAGCATCGTAATATAACCACCTTTTTAGGCAATCTTGTAAAACAGCACAGATTAAGTAAATAAGTATTTTATGCCATATCTCGGTGACCAATCAACCAATTTCCACCGAATTCTTCACACAAGTAGCGCTTTGGTAGGCTATGTCAACTTACATGTATTAAGTAGCTGAGGCACTTATTTTCAAATTGATGGTGGTGTAAATATTCAAAGTTAGTGAACCCTATAATTGAAAACATTATACTGATCACATCCGAATTTGACGCTCCAAATGCAGTTTATTGCATGCTAGCATATTATTACGCGGTTTTCTGGGTTCAAGTCTAGGGTAATGCACGTATGTATTTGCATCTGTCTCGCTACTGTTGAATATGTTTCTGATTTCATCTCTGATGATATTGCTGTCAACATGACGTCAAGACCGAAATACCATTTAAGCTATTAAGAACTTCATCAAAAATTATTTGCTCCCCAGAATAGGAAAGCAGGCTAGTAGTAGGATTGAGGAAGTCGGGCACATTAGGACCTGGGACCGGAGCTCGGAGCTGTTCATGCTCTGTCATTCCGGTCCCCCAGCGGCCATTTTTTCTCAAAATTTCCCTTTTTCCCTCAAAATTTTTCTTTTTTCTCCTCAAAATTTCTTTTTTTCACTTAAAAAATCACCGATCCCTCCATTTGCAAAAACGATCCCCCGAAAAAGAGTTTTCGATCCATCAGAAATGATTTGGGGGTATCGTTTTAGAGGGCAGAGCAGTGGCGACAATGTTGGTTTTATAGGCATAGGCACGGGATACAGGATCGGAGCCGGAGTCAACCGTCAGCCATCTTAGTTCTGTCAGCCATCTTAGCCTCCATATTGCATCCAGGTGACCTTGACCGCGACCTCGTGACCTTTAAATGACCTTGAACCCAAAAAATTCCAAAAAAATTCCAACAATTACAAAACATTCTAAAAATCCCCAAATATTTATAAAAAATATTAAAAAATTTATTTAAAAAATTATAAATTAAAATGTTTAATTATTGGACTTAGAAGGGACGAGGGACTGGAACCTACCAGCTACCAGGTTATGACATCACCCAACCGTCATGTTGGACCCAGGTGACCTTAACCCTTGGCCTAGACCCTATAACCATGACCTTGAAAACCAAAGCTCGAGAAAAAAATTGTACAATTGAATAAATTCGTAAAAGTAAGCTAGCATATTACATTACTGACTACTGCCGCCATATTTGATACTGGTAATCTTGACCTTTGCCATTTAACCCTAAATATCGTTAAAAATCCCAAAAATGTCCTAAGTATTTATAAAAAAAATAATATAAATATTATAAGAAATTGTTTCTAAGAATTACTTGTAAAACATGCGTTTCCGGACAACTGACCCCATTCCAATCAATCACATTGTGTTAACATTTCCCTCGCCTTTCCAATGTTGCTCATTGGTTAACTAGTCAGCAGATCTCCACCCCCTCATATTAGCTCATTATTTTGAATGCATTCGACCCACCATATTGGTTTTTTCGTTTGTCATTTGTTTACATTTTAAACACCTATGTGGCACTGATGACTCCGACCAATATGTTTGTTCTGGATTATCTTCACCTTGATATCTCATCTGTGACCTTGGCCCCATCCCCATAACCTTGGATAATCTTGAACCCAAAAATATATTCTAAAAACTTTTATAAAATTCAAAAGATTACAAAAAAAATTTAAAATTTAAAAAATCAATTAAATATTTGTATTTCTATTAGTATTTCGATCAATCTCGCAATCGTTCTATCAATCGACATAATGCGCACCACAATCATAACTACATGTACCACAATCAGCATCACAATCAGCCCCACATGCACCACAATCAGCACTACATGCACCACAATCAGCACCACACACACCACAATCAACACCACACACACACCAATCCACACACCAATCCACACAACAATCCACACATCAATCCACACCAATCCACACCAATCCACCACAATCAGCAATATACACCAATTCGCACCAAACCACACACCAATCCACATAAATCCATATTATCCAAGCCAATCCTTCGCAACCACTCCTCCACAATCCACAGCAATCCACGGCAATCTTTCAATCAAGCCCAATCCTTCTATAAATCCTAATCCTTCGATCAATCCCAATCCTTCGATCAATCCTAATCCTTCGATAAATCCCAATCCTTCGATAAATCCCAATCCTTCGATAAATCCCAATCCTTCGATCAAACCCAATCCTTCGATCAAACCCAATCCTTCGATCAATCCCAATCATTCGATAAATCCCAATCCTTCGATCAATCCCAATCCTTCGATCGATACTTCGATCAATCCTTCGGTTTTTCCGCCACTCATATGTATATAAATTATATTCGTTCACCAGCTATTTCCAAATAGGTACATATTGGCATAATTGATGTTTTGTATGCAGTCAATTATCCATACATGTTTATATTATAGTCTTAATTATCAATGTATATGCAATCTATATGAAGTTTTTTTGATTAACAGTCGAATTCTCATAGGATCACTTTAAAGTTTTAAGGGAAAAAAGAACATCACACACAACAATAAAGAAAAACCAAATATTGTATAATTACAGTTTATTATTATTATTTTGTAATTACAATTTCAGAAGAAACCAGTTTATCGCATTATGCGATATGTCCCCGATCCTTCAGTTTACTAATGATTGAAGATATATCGTTAATGTTTGTGAGATACCCACGTTTTTTAAGGTCAATTAAATATTTGAGTCTATAAAAAAGTTTATTCAGGTCTTCGGAAAATAAGTAGCCAGTAGTATTGGTGTATTCTGCTTCTTCGTGTAGCTTGTTGCAGCAAATGTGTTGGAGGGTGATTGCTAAGGATTGGTATTGATCGAAGGATTGGGATCGATCCAAAGATAGGTAATTATCGAAGGGTTGGCATGGGTTGCTGTGGAATGTGGAGGAGGATAGTGAAGGATGTTCGTGGATTGCTGTGGATTGCGGTGGAGGATTGAGAAGGATTGGTGTGAATTTGTATGTATTGGTGTTGATTGGTAGGATAGGTTTGTATATTGGTGTGTGGATTGGTGTGGATTTGTGTGTGGATTGGTGTGTCGATTGGTGTGGATTGGTGTTGATTTCTGATCGTGGTGATAATGTGACGCTGATTGCAGTGCTGATTGTTGTGAATTCGTGTGGATTGGTGTGTGGATTGGTGTGGATTTGTGTGTGGATTGGTGTTGATTTCTGATTGTGGTGATGATGTGGCGCTGATTACAGTGCTGATTGTGGTGAATTCGTGTGGATTATTGTGTGGATTGGTGTGGGTTGGTGTGGATTGGTGTGGATTGGTGTGTGAATTGGTGTGTATTGGTGTGCGCATGAAGCTGATTGTGGTACATGTGGTGCTGATTGATGGAAAGATTGCGAGATTGATCAAAATATTGATGAAAAAAGAAGTCTTTGATTAATTTTTTTTATTTTTTTATTTTTATTTGGAATTTTTTGGTTTTATAAAAGTTCGTAGAATTTCTGTTTGGGTAAGAGGTTATCCAAGGCCACAGATATGATGTTAAGGTGACGGTAACCCAGATCTAACATGTTATATGAAGTCATCAATGCCACCTAAGTGTTGAAAATTTAAACAAATGACAAGCGAAAAAAAAATATGGTGGGTGGAGTGCATTCGAAAGAATGAGCAAAGGTGAGGCGTGGAGATCTGCCGACTTATTAAACAATGAGAAACATTGGAAAGGGGAGGGAAATGTTAACACAATGTGATTGATTGTAGGGGGTTCAGTCGTCTCTGGACTAGGTGTTGTGGGGGACATACGAAAATCAAAGTTTTTAATAATAATTTTTAAAAATAATTTTTAATAATATTTTTATTGATTTTGTTATACATTTTTAAAAAAATTTGGGATTTTGATGATTTTTTGGGTTCAAGGTCAAAGGTAAAGGTAACCATGTAGTAGTCAGTAACATAATTGCTCGCTGATTTTTATGAATTTATTCCATTTTTTTTTTTCAGTTTTTTTTTCAAGGTTATCTTAGGTCAGGCTTATAGGTCAAGGTCGTGGTTTAAGGTCACCTGTCTCCAACATTGCTGTTGGGTGATGTCATAACATGGAGGATGGTTGGTTCCAGTCCCTCGTCCCCTTTAAACCCAAAAATTAAACATTTTAATATTATAATGTTTATAAATAACTTTTGAAATAATTTTTTATAAATATTTGGGGATTTTCGGAAAATTTTCGGAATTTTTTGGGTTCAAGTTTATTCAAGGTCACAGGTTCATTCAAAATCAGTCAAAAATTACTCTCCATAGCTGCATATATGCTACAATACACACAGAATGCAGACCCCTACTTAGGTTGGCGGCGAATCAAGTAACAATAAGTTATACGACAAAGTTTATTGCGGGAGAAAAGTTGAAATTTATGACCAGCGAAGTATTTCTTTCTTGTTTTTTACACACCAGAGTACGAAAATACTTATTATAACATTTACATTTTTAGAAATTCCATTTGTAATTGTAATTATAAAGGGTTTATTAACTTCCCCTGGTGTTAAGATGGACGGCTTATCAGAGGACGGCTTACAAACTAATTATTAACTTAACTTAAATTAATACCCATGCCTTACCTGGGATTCGAACCCAGAACCTCCCGCACGTCAAACCGGCGGCGCACCAACCAACTGTGCCACATGTAGAAATTCCAATATTTAATTTGGATAAAGAGTGAATAAAGTGATCAGACAAATAAAAATGCTAATTTTACGTAAAACCAGAAGGATGTAAAATGTTTGTAGGTCAAATTACTTTAGACCAAATAAGTTTATGCCGAATATCTGTTCGTGATTTTAGCGTTTAGGCTAAATTACTTTATATAAAATGCCTGAAATGGGGTCGCAGTGCTGCAACGGCTAGAGCGGTCGCCTCCCGCCAAGGCGAACCGGGTTCGATTCCTGGTGGGGTCGCTCCCGGATTTTCGCACGTGGGAATCGTGCCGGATGGCTGGTTTTCTCGGGAATCTCCCTTTTCTCCCGCCACTGCATTCCGGTGCTATTCCGTGTTCGCCTCGCTTCACTTTCATCGGCTCTCAAGACATCGATTATAACATCCACCCAAACCTCTCCAATCGCCACTAAATGCCTGCAGAAGATTTTATTCTTGGGAAAAATTTCTGCTGTCAGATAATCCAGATGGAGGAATATTGATTTGTCCACACCGAGAGGCTTTTGTTTTCCCCATGACAGTCGTCTTTGGTATTATTACTGTAACAAACCTTCATTTGGCTTAAAAACATTTGACCTAAAGGCGTTTGGTCAAATTCTTGTATACAAAAAAAAGCGTTTGTCTTACAGGCATTTCGCCTAAAATGAATTTTATGCCAAGTGCCTTTAGGTAAAATAACGACTACTCTTTAAAATAAAGGTATTTGGCATAAACATACATATTGCTCAGTTTCAAATTAGCAGTTTTGTTTGGTATGATTACTTAAAGTGTGTTGGACCCCAAAAAATTAGTAATTTAATTTCGTACCTAACATTTTTCATGTTGTACACATTATATGTGATAGCATTTCTCTCGAATAAAAAATGTTTACACTTTATATTTTTTGAGTGATTACATATATATCGAACGGTAGCCCATGACATTAGTTTACTTTTTAATTTATTTCATTTGTACAACTTAGTTAGTATTTGTTATTATAACTGCAGCAAAAAAGAAAAGAATTTAATTTGACGTCAAATTATTTTAAAAATATATTGTAATGTTTTTTATTCAAGAAAAACGTCATCGCCTATAATGTGTACAAAATGAACAATGTTTGGTACGAAAATAATATTATAAATTTTTTGGGGTCCAACAACATTAACAAACCTACATTTCACCTAAAAGCATTTGGCGTAAAGGAGTTTGGCCCTTAAATAATATAATGACATTTTCCGTAGGTATAGAATCTAGCCTTAAATTTATAATGCTAGGCCAAATGTATGTAGGCCAAATAGCGGCGACCCGAAAATTATATGGTAAGCAGGGCTTTGAAATGTGCTGAGTTGACAGAGAGCAAGCAGCCTCCCAGAGTGATATCAAGTGAAGTGTCGCGTGTGTTTTGTGGCGGCAGTGCGGCCTGGCGTGCCACAAGAAGTGCACGGAGAGCCTGGCGATCCAGTGCGGCCATCGCAGACTGCCTCGCAAGATGGCCACCTTCGGCGTGGACATCGGCCATCACCTGGCCGAGAGCTCGGCCCTCGTGCCGCGCATCATGCTCAAGTGCCTCGACGAGATAGACGGCAGGGGGCTCTNACGTCGTTCGCGAACCCACCGCGTTCTTGTTGCGCACGCACTCAGAAGCCACTACAGACACCCGCATTTCCGCGCATGCTAGATTTCACTGCCCTATAAGCACATCTGCAGCGTTTCTTTGTCTATTGGCTGCACGTGTCCGTGAGACGAAATTCTAGCCAGTCAGATTAAGACTGCTCCAGTAATAGCTCAAAGTGTCCAATAACGGAAGTACAGAAGTGCTAAAGTGTTTTGAAATGCAGCTAGTTATCAAATATTTTCGCGAAATTCAGGTACCCCTGACGATTGATTTAGTATATTTGCGGCGTCTTCATAAAACCTTTGAAAAATCACCTGATGTGTGAAGTGTTTGATTCTTTCTCTAAACGTCACGTGTCACGAGTGGTTTATACTTATGATAACATAAAAGTATCTTATTTTTAGTTTTTACTTTATTTGATCGAAATTGATATGTAATTTATAATTAGTGTGGATGAAAACAAAGAGAAAAAAGAGGTGGTAGCAATGCCTGGTAATAAATGTTCTCATGCAAAATATTATTCAACACTGTGAGCATTAATGCGGTGCGTTATCGATTTGGTGTAATTTTCTGTAGTTGTTTAAGCTTTGTTTGCACGAGGTGGTGGAATAGCATGAAAGTAGAACTTTAGCAGAGCTTCAGAAATGTTTGAAATAACCACAATTGTACTATAAAGCTTTCTCTTTGCATGCATGTCCAATTACTTTCCTTGTGGGTGACTGATCTGTAAACGGTGGTACTGTTCTGGGTTATGAATGTTCCATATAACTACATTCGAATACAAAGCTTACAGCTCATTGGTCGTGAAGGCAAGACAAGTGTTGTGTCCGCATAAGTGCAGCACGCATCAAGAAAATTTATTTTTTGAAACATCTTAAATCACAAACTAAAGCTGGTCTAAGATGTCAAACGCGTATGTGCGCCAGTTGATAGAAAAAAAAACATTCTACCGGTTGTTTCAGTTTGCTTTGGCTATGTCTTTAATTAAATTGTCAACACAGAATTCTCCAGTTGTGGGAATATATATTTGATATTTATCCGGTGTGTTAGAGAAGGTGGCCATCCTCAATTGCGCCAATAACAGTAGCTACTCTAGTGGATAGAGCATTTCAGTTCATCATACTCAGTCGCGATGATTTATTACGGAACTATTGGTTTTAGCTATACATAATATTTAGAGAACGTATTTATTAGTGAATTTTCATTTGTTACTGCTCTAAGTAATGACATTAAATATATGCTGGTAGGAGGTGTAATAACAGAACAAATATTAGTAAATTGTTGTCCATATGGACACGGACACCGTGTTGAAAGTGTTCAGTTAAGAATCAGACGCATGGTGAAGTCCCAAACTTTGTATAGTGGCATTCCTTTGTTTCCAGCTTGATATGTGGTCACTTTCTCGTACAGCATACTGGTTATAAACTCCCATTACAGTATAGTAAATTTACTTTAATATTTTTTTTTTACTGTGTAACTAGGATAGCTGGTTTTTCGTGAAAGAATTTACAGGCAGGCTAGACTTAAATATCGTGCACAACGGCACCTTCACCTTGGTTCCTGGCTCCTCATCTCTATGAGAAGACATTCCCTTTTATGACGTCACCATTCTGAATTAAGTTACTCCCGCACTGAGCATCCGTGTTTCGCGGGCGTACAGCTAACACGAGTACAATAATTTCAAATAATCCAGTAACGGAGGTGTTTTGATGCACAACTAGTCGCGGAATATATCAGCAAAAGAAGAGGCGCTCTGACATCTAACCCAATACAAGTTCGCTTGAGTAACATTTTTGAAACGTAGCCCAAAGTAAGCATATTATTCATTTCCAATATAAATTAATTTGTCCGGGTGTTTTAAAGATGTTAAATATTTGTTCCAAATTATACATTACTGTAAATGCTTGCTAACTCCTAGGCGATATTAAACTAGGTACACCAACTTTGAAGATAATTTTTCAGTAGTAGAGCATGGTTTATATGACAATTTATGTGAACAGAGTCCATTGCCAAACATATGTCAAAAAAATTACCTAAAGTTGGCACTGAAATCAGTCCATTCAAAATAAACTATCAAAAATTGAAATTTTTTAAATATCCTGGCAGCATTTTTTGAGCGCTCAACAAAGAACTTTCAAAAACAAGTAGCATTTCTTTCATCTTACAGGTTTGCTCTTCTATACACTGTTATGTTGTTTTATACAAGTAGGTTTACAAAATGGCGTACATATTGCAGAACCAAAAAAAAACCAGACGCAAACAGGCTTACCAACCTGCAGATGGTGTTAACAAAATGCGTCTAAATACAGACAACAACTCGCTTGGCAAACTTACGAGGGTGAATAGTAGAAAATTAACACGAAATGATCTGAAGGAGCATCCCTAATATAAACTAAACTCCAAACATTCGCCTCACAGGAACTACAACAGTCGTCACCCATGAGATACTCTCAAATAACCAAAGCAAAAATATAGGTGATGAGAAATGGGTTTACCTTAAATAAAGAACAGTAAGAATAGCTATTGAAAAATAAATTTATTTACTTGAATAAAAAAACAAATACACAGTTTATGGTAAGCAAGCAAGGATGACCAAGAGGGCAAGCACGTAAGACGTTTACAAATGCCTACAGTTCCACCGCTTTATAGGCATATATATATATAATGATAAAACGAGTTCTAAGGGACGTCGTGAAAATAAATTAATTCAATTAAACTCTAATCCACCTTCTCTTAGTATCCATATTACTCCCAATGCCAGATAGGAATAACTAACTAGAGTTACTTATATGATCATAGCCGCTGTTTCCTTGTAATGGCCATGGCCACGTTAGCATCACCCACACAATACCATGCCAAGCAGCGCACTCTACGAACCACGTCATCCACGTTCAAAGAAAACCATAAAACTCGGAACCAATTTGCATTTTACTCGTACGCTACTCGTGATAGTTGCATTTCTGCAGCAATCGGGAGAATTGACCACCCGCTCGAGGAAAACTACATTTTCCCCAGTACACAACTCCGCGCACAAGTGTGCAGTCTTATCCCCCCTCCTCCGCCAAAATGAAAAGTTCCTTTAACCCCTCCAGAGCACACGCCACACCGACATCTAGCGGTATCTGACCAGCCAATCAGCGCACAGCTCGTAGCCTCAGCTATCAGCATACTGCACCGAGCCGGGACCCACATGCTGACTTCCCCCTGTCACCAGCGAATTCCAGCACACGGTGAACGCCTGGCACTGCCATCAACACTGCCCAAATTTCTGAGCTGTCTCCAGGTGGGCTGATCACCCGGTCGTGGACCCCGGAATCCGCAAACTACAAGAAAAAAACTAAAACCAGTAACTCTCAATCCTGTATATTTCTCTCTTTAAAATGTGTGCCCTCACAAAGACCACAGAAAAAATAAAAAGTGGAGTACAATTTTTTACACTTGGTTCTCCAAACCTATAATTTGGCTGGTAGTCACTAGGATGGACTTTGCAATGACTTTATATGTACAATAGATTGAAGTTGCACTTCTCTTTCATACACTGAAGAGCCAAAAAAACTGGTACGCCTGCTTATTATCGTGTAGGGCCTCCGCGAGCACGCAGGAGTGCCGCAAGACGACGTGGCATGGACTCGACTAATGTCTGAAGGTATGCAGGAGGCAATTCACACCATGAATCCTGCAGGGCTGTCCACAAATCCATTGGAGTGCGAGGCGGTGGAGATATCATCTGTACAGCACATTGCAAGGCATCCCAGATATGCTCAATAATGTTCATGTCTGGTTATTTAGGTGGCCAATGGAAGTGTCTAAATTCCTAAGAGTGTTCCTGGAGCAACTCGGTAGCAACTCTTGACATGTGGGGTGTCGCATTGTCCTGCTGGAATTGTCCACGTCCGTCGGAATGCACAGTGGAAATGAATGGGTGCAGGTGATCGGACAGGATGCTTACGTATCTGTCACCTGTCAGAGTTGTATCTAGACGTGTCAGGGGTCCCATTTCACGCCAACTGCAAACGCCCCATACCATGACAGAGCCTCCACCAGCTTGAACAGTCCCCTGTTGACATGTAGGGTCCGTGGATACATGAGGATGTCTCCACACCCGTACACGTCCATCCGCCCGATACAATTGGAAACGAGACTCGTCAGACCAGGCACCATTTTTCCAGTCATCAACAGTCCAATGGCGGTGTTGGCGGGCCCAGGCGGGGCGTTAAGCTTTGTGTCGTGCAGTCAACAACGGTACACGAATGGGCCTTCGGCTCCGAAAGCCCATATAAATGATGGTCCGTTGAATAGTTCGCATGCTGGCACTTGTTGATGCCCCAGCATTGAAATCTGTGCCAATTTGAGTAAGGGTTGCACGTCTGTCATGTTTAATTATTCTTGTCAGTCATTGTTTGTCCCACTCGTTCACGATCTTTTTCCGGCCCCAGTGATGTCGAATATTTGATGTTTTACCGGATTCCCGATATTCACGGTACACTCGTGAAATGGTCGTACGCAAACATCGAAATTTTATCGCTACCTAAGAGATGCTATGTCCCATCTCTTGTGCGCCGAATATAACACCACGTTCAAACTCACTTAAATCTTGATAACCTGCCATTTCATACGAGTTCTTTGGCTGGTGAAAGACCTACAGCTTTGCAGGTTTGCATGTGTCTCTGTAGGTTGCCTTTTGTAGCAAACAACACACCAAAATGTTGCACTTTTGTGTGGCCCAATCTGAATTCTTTCCACTCTTTTCTTGTACACTCTCACCTTGGCTGAATACAGACGATTCACCACTCCAGAAACATTGTTTACCTGATGTTAGTCACAGACGATGATGCAGCAAATGCACAGCGAATGACGCAGCTTAAGATGGATTGCAGTCGTTTTTATAAGTGATGATGTTGCTAATGACATAACTGAAGAAGAAGGCATCTTAGCAAAGTTGTTTGCGTCATGTGCGGATATACTGACGATATCACAAAATATTATGACAAGGAAAAATTTGTGGCCAATCCATTGAACGAACGCTTCATCTTGATATTTGCCACAAAATGTATTGAACCGAAGATAATTGGTAAGAAAATTGAGCTTGGAAGGTATTCAGTATATTATCTTATACCTCTCATACTGTGAGAAAGTAGATAAATTCTGCGGAAAAAATGCATACAGGCCGAAAATTGCAGTATCTTGTTACATTCCCTAGTTCTAGGTACGCAACCAATATGTTTAATGTCACTCCGTGAGACCTAACACGCAACTCCAATGTAATAGTTATTCACTATACAAATAATATTTGAAGGCCCGGGACCAATCTCTTCCACTTATAACCTTAAAGGCAGTTGGTAGCAAAGTAAGAACTATTTAAATTAATCTTTGAAAAAAATCACGGGCCATAGCTACATAAGTTATACGACAGAGTACACTTTGGCATGTATACTCCCAGTTAAGTTTGCAGCGAAATAATAAATATTTCTAAGAAATGACGTATTGCGAGTGTTATGTTAAAATTTAAGGCCACTGAAGTAAGTGTTTCAATACTTATAGACATTAGAGTATGAATGTGCGCATTAGTAGCACATTCACGTTACTAGCAGTTCCACAGTTTAACAAGAATGATGCACGAATAAAGCGGATAGACCGATGGCAATGTTAGTTTTACATATGACAGAAGGATAAAAATTATAGGAAAAGTGTATCCTAAGTAGGACTTTTGGAAGTGCTTAATTAACCATGAACAGCATATAACAATCAAAGACTTTATTATTAATCACAGCATAGTGAACTTAACTTTAACATTGAAATACATAAACCCTGACTTGAACTGCGAGACATATCTGCAAATTACCGCTGATATTATGGTAATTAAAATCTATGAATTTCCTATGTTGTAGTTTATGAGGTATACATTTTAATGCAGCATTGCTCCAGATACTTTAATTCTCTGACTTATTTTATCATCATTTTTGGGGGGGAAAAATATGAGCACACTGATGCTACTCTCCACCTGTGGTGTACAGAATGGTTAATAGGGTCTACAGTTAAGGTTCACTGGCACAGACTATAGGTGCCTTGAAGATTGAGGGTATCAAACAATGACTTCATCACGACTTAGTTTTGAACCAGTTTATTTAACGGGAATTCATTCATACATTCCCGGGACTTTTCTGGGAGTTTATACATACTTTCCCGACACCTGGTGCCGAGAATTTACACATACTTTAAAGCCCTGTGAGTTTAAGGCCTGAAGGGCTGATGACAATGATCTGGTTATGCTTACGATGCTGTGAGGGCATTAGGTGACAGGACAGGACCCTGAGTGATGATGTGGTTAATTATCTGCACATGTTGCATGGTAGTTCTGGCAGCTGAGGTCTGGTGAGTTGGATGGCCCAGATACATTCCGGCAGTTGATGAGATCTGGTGAGCTGGATGGCCCTATTGTAGGACCTCTGTGGTTGGCTTGTTGCACGCAGCTGACTTCCTCTCCATGTGACGCTTCTCGTTGAAGCTCACCACTCACTCCCATTCTTGGCGTAGGGTAGTAACTGACAGTGTCCTCCCGACCACATCCCGGCGAGACGACCCTGGGTGGGCCCCCCACCCCGGCCCTCGGCGCAGGGTTGCACTGGACAATCACACTAGCTCGACATGGCACTTCTAGTTGAAGCTCACCACTCGATTCCACTTTCTTGGTGCATTATTGTAACTGACTTACTTGACTGACTGACTTGCGTCCTGGCGTGGTGAAACTGCTCATCGGACGTAACTCAGGTGACTGTCTCTGATTCTGCCCTGCGTTTCGCGTCCCGTGTCTCGCGTCCTGATAAGGCTGACCCCTTAATGCTGTGATTGACTACCTGCGATTCACGGTGTGTCGGTACCGAACGCAGCACCACCTGCTGCTCGTTGCTTTGACTGTCTCTGCGAACTGGCGCGGCCGGGGGTCCTATCTCCCCAGCCTTGGTAATGGCTGCACTCACGTCCTCTCTCGGCTCGCGACTCTATCTGACTGTTTGACCTAACTGATTCCTCTCTGTGCTGTAATAATGAACTGAGATCCTCTTCCCTCGTAAATTCGCTTATATCCTCTCTTGCCTCTCTGCTAAGTTCCTACATGTGTCTCCCTTGTTGGAGGGAGGTAGGTGGGAGGAAGGTGCAGTCCAGTGCGTACTTCTTACACGCGCCATTGTTCTCGAAGGTTGGAGGGAAGGGGGTGGCCTACACCCTGAAACTTACCCTGTCAGCTTATTCTTCCGCAGTACATGTTCCAGATGCCCCGGGGTTTGGGTACGGGGGGTAGGAGTGCTCGTAGCGCCACTTTCCAGCTTGTTGGCTGTTTTCGCTGGCGTGAAGCTAGAGGTGCTCTTGCTTGGCTCTGCAATTTCTCCCGCTTTCCTACATATTTATGTGGTGCATTCCGGGTGCTTCGGCGATATGCCAGCTCTTACTTGGCACAATTTTGACACATGCAACTGCGATCTGTCTCCTGGGTTGACTTGTTCTGGCTTTCCACATGTCTCGCGACATGTGTCAACTGGTAGGCACTCACAGGGAGGATAATATAGCAGGGAGGTCAGCGAGGTCTCGACTCCCAATATGCATCACGTCAACACCTACTAATAAACACAGCATAACAAATGATTATGAGCAACCAAACAGAAACTAAAGAAGGTATGGGTAGAAAAAACTATCTATCACCTGTCGTATGAGATGAAGTACTGTGATGTCTAGCGACTTCGTGGCCTTATATACACGCAAAGCCCAAAATTCTGTAAGACTAGCAGCTAATCACATTCAATATGTGTAGCATCACTCGAAACTGTATCACCATGTGCTTATATGTTACTATAATAATGTTTCAAGAAACGCCTAACTAAGAAGCATTCCAGGAGCAATGTATGACCTGAGTTCGGAACTAGGCACCATACGATAATTTTCACTGAAACTTACACAGCAGTATATATAAAAAAAATTTCGGTTGCAGGATTCAAGGAGTAGGAGCTAGGAGCCAAAAGCCACCTCAGTGGTCGAGGCAGCCGGCGGCCTGGGACGGCCATGATATCGACAAAATTACCTGTTTCACCCCAAAAATCACTTCCGAAATTAATTATTCTACCAAAAAATCGCATTTTTCACAGGAAAAATTTCCAAAAAAACCAGAAATTGAGGAAAACTGATTTGAAGCTCTTCGAAGGAGAGCCGACAAATGCTCAGGCAAGCAAGAGGATTAGAGGCTCTTATGGAATGAGTCACTTCATCCTCAGAGTAGTAGAGGATTCAAGACTCCGAGCCAAGTTAAGCAGACCGGGGAGGATCATTGGAATAGGTCCCCTTCCCCAAATCCCAATCTGCACCTACCATATCCATACCACCTACCTAAACCCCTTCCCCACGTCAAATTCCCCTTTTCACCCTCACCGAACCCACTCCCACCCCCACCCCGGGCAATTATTATAAAAATTGCTAAATGTATAAAATTCTAAAAAATCGAGAAACATATAATGTTAACCACACACTCATTCCAACACCCACACCTCCCCACCTCCCCAACCAAACCCTACTCAATCATAAAAAAAAGAAAATTCATGGAATATAGATTGTTAACCTTACACTCTCCACACCACTCTCACATCACCCCCTCTCCAACCCCACCCCCTATAAATCATAAAAAAAATGGAGAAAAATCGCAAAAAAAAATCGAAATACACTAATAAAGGTTTAGTAACAAATTACATCACTGACCATGTTGGATGTTGGTGATCTTAATTCCAATAATCTTGAATTTGAACAAAACGAGAAAAAATTATAAAAATAGAAATAAACCAATAAAATTTTAGGAGCATATCTCATAACTCGCTCCAGCACCCATGGTAGATACCGGTGGCCTTGACCTTAACACCAATGGTACTGATGCTCACAAGATGCTGCAGGATGGGCATCACTGTTTGGTGAATGTCCACAATTGCGATGGATAAAGCATTCTGTGCATGTCGGACAATCCGTTGGTTCTCCCATGCTGTGGTTCATGGCTGTCTCCCAGATCCTGCACTTCATGTGTGCACACTTTTCTTTATTCACTGTTGCCAACAAATTGCTATGATAATAGCGACATGACTAATATACAAATTTAGAAATAATAGTAAAAATTTGAAAAAAAATCATAAAAATCGACGAACATATTACATTACTGACTCCGACCTCCATGTTGAATGTTGCGACCTTTACCTTGGCCCCATTAACCTTGAACTCTATATAAATGGTAAAATAGCCAAGAAACATTTGTAAAATCGACAAATATAATACATTACTGACTCTGACCATCATGTTGAATGTTAGCGACCATTAACTTAATCCAAATGAACTTGAACTTGGAAAATCGAGAAAAGATCGCATAAAATTACAAAAATGTAAAATAAACCTTTGAGTAAAAAATCACCTACCTAATACGAAAAGCCAAGTTGGATGTGTGTGACCCTAAAAGTTCGATTCTTGTAAAGAATGCAGAGCACAGCAACTCCCTGGTACGACGATTAGCAGACAACTGAAACCCCACCTCTATATTTCATTGTCTATATAGCCGATCAATCTTACGACACCCTTCGCGAAACAATGATTTGATGTAGCACACATATCCCCTCCCCCACCCTCGCCACCCCCAACACATCTCACATCGCTCCACTTCCGTCGCAATTTACTTACCATAGCTCAGCCACCATCAACATTTATGCATGTCAACAATCAACAACCATTCAACANGTCAGAGCTCGTCTCCTCCCCAACCACTCTCTCCATCAACCAATCACACGATTATCCATCCTTCCCCCTTTCTCTAAATGAAACCCCAAAACCGGTTTCCGAATAGACATAACTCTACCCAAGACTGGCTCTTCAGCTTGGTCAGAGACGAAGCTGAGGACTCATGTTTTTGTGGTATAAAAATTAATTTATTTGCATATATATGCATGTAAACATATTAAAATTATATATTTATTGTTATGTAAGTATCTGCATGTATTCTTCTTGAGCGAACGAGTGTGTGCTTTTTCTCGTAGTGCTCCCACATTTTTTTGTAATTTAAAAGGTATGACAGGATGCCTTCTGTGTGTAGAAGGCAAGCTCTTTACTGTAAAAATAATCGATTTTTTAAATACAAAAATGGCAGTCGTCGTTCTGAAACCATCAATTTTGAAGGGCTCTCTCGTCATACAACGAAGATGAATTGTGAATACGAAGGCCTGCCTTTAACCTCAACTAATATGGAGCTGCAAAACTGCACCAACATCACTTGATTGTACAACACAACCTACATCAGTGCTCTGTGAGCCGAATCCTAATGTTAATGGTATTTTCCTGAAGCGATCTGCATTCAGGGGTCTTCTTAAATATTATGTTTCATTGAATATGTAAATTACAACGAAAAGGTGAAAAAAATGGTGGTGTAAAATATAATGTGACTGGACTGTAGCTATACGAAACCAGAGCCCCACGATGACAAATATTGAATTAGAGACTTCAATACGTCGAATGAAGCTGTGTGCATAATGTAGATGCAATAGAAAGCACGGTTGACTGTAGTATAGAGAAGGTATGCCAAGAGTAATAATAAATGGAATCTAAAGGTTCGGGCTGTACCCTGGCTTCAGTAAATCATCTAGAGCTGAGAACAAGTGAGCTCGATCCACTTGACAAATACGCGCTTACTGATTTTCTTCTACCTGACTACAGAGGATTACAACATAAAGAACCAGAAAACCACTACACGAATGCGAAGACTGGATTGTGTGAGGGGTCAGTTGCAGAGCACAAGGGGTCAGTTGCAGAGCATGAGGGGTCATTTGCAGATCAGTAGGGTACATTTGTGGAGCACGAGGGGTGATTTGAGGAGCAGGAGGGGTTATTTGCATTGCCGGATGAGTTATTTATGGTCATTTGGGTGTAATTTAGGGGTATTTTATGGGTCATTTGCGGAGCATGCATTCAAGCTGAGCAAATTATTTGTCTGGAAGAAACTTTTTAATATATAACTGCATGGTAGTGTGATCAAGGAACTAGATAAAATGTCTTGTTGAATGGGTGCATATGCTTAAATCTCACTGATGAAATGTGCTATTAAGTTTATATATAGAGCAGTAGCTAGGCAAAGTAGATACACAAGTTGTTACTGTAGAAAGAACTTCAGTTTTTTCATGAATATGATGCAAGCTAAAGATGGTACGAAGTCCACCACAGAGCTTGCCTCTATGGATGTACCTTCTCCCACTGCTGGAAAATTACATAAAAACAGCGTTGTTACTGTGGAAAGATCTTCAGCAAAAGTTGCCATGGTCGGCGACATGAGTGAACTGCCTTTACGAAGAGGCCTTTTCGCACGATAAAACATTACGACAATGGCCACATGCAGTTTATGCAAGGCGATACATTGAAGGAACACATCAATATCTGCAAGGTTTCATCTACTGGGAGCCACCAAGTGATGTCGTCAGTACCNGCGATACATTGAAGGAACACATCAATATCTGCAAGGTTTCATCTACTGGGAGCCACCAAGTGATGTCGTCAGTACCGCTTGCTGCATCGATGGGTACTGATTCCACAGACGATTATGACGAGACAGTTAATGCTAATGACGGAATGGGAGACTTACGATGCGAGGTAGAGTCGGTTTGTGCAGAATGTACACTTACAAGACTTTCATGTGAAATCGATGATTTTCAATATAAACTATATCTTGTTCTAAATGCTGATGGTCGTACAACTCCTCCTACAAAGAAAAGTAAATTTAATACAGAAAACAAAACTTTGGGCTAAGATGACCACGAAGACAGTATTAATGAAAATTAACATGAAGGCAGTGATGGAGCTGAAGATGGTGGCGAATTTCTCGATGCACTGACACACCCATTTACCACATTTGCTGTAACGAGCGACATGAAGAAGGCAGAATTCGGTGAGAAAACTGGCTACCTTTTTCCCGAAGACCCAAACGAACTTGTTGATAGACTCAGACATTTTATCACTTTCCAACAAGTTGGAGATTTCTCGCACATTAACGAGATATCTTCAATCATTTGTGAAGTGAATGATCGGTGATATATCAGATGAGACTGTTGGCTAGTAAAACGTTCTGAAAACATCTGGGGAATGTAAATATGGACTGTGTGAAATAATTCGAAAAATAGAATGTATACCGAAATAAGTAATTATATTAAATTTACGTATAGATAATAATGAGAGTTTAATTTTTAATTCAGACCATTCTGCTTCTCTGAAAGACTTATTTATTCAGTGATGTGTACAATCGATTGCAAGAGTCTGTTTTAGATAAAATGTGTGCGATCATGTGCAGGAGGAGGGCCATGGTAGGATCTGAAGTATTATGCCTTACTCGGGTCGATTAAAATTGGCGTACGATATAAGGNGAGACTTACGATGCGAGGTAGAGTCGGTTTGTGCAGAATGTACACTTACAAGACTTTCATGTGAAATCGATGATTTTCAATATAAACTATATCTTGTTCTAAATGCTGATGGTCGTACAACTCCTCCTACAAAGAAAAGTAAATTTAATACAGAAAACAAAACTTTGGGCTAAGATGACCACGAAGACAGTATTAATGAAAATTAACATGAAGGCAGTGATGGAGCTGAAGATGGTGGCGAATTTCTCGATGCACTGACACACCCATTTACCACATTTGCTGTAACGAGCGACATGAAGAAGGCAGAATTCGGTGAGAAAACTGGCTACCTTTTTCCCGAAGACCCAAACGAACTTGTTGATAGACTCAGACATTTTATCACTTTCCAACAAGTTGGAGATTTCTCGCACATTAACGAGATATCTTCAATCATTTGTGAAGTGAATGATCGGTGATATATCAGATGAGACTGTTGGCTAGTAAAACGTTCTGAAAACATCTGGGGAATGTAAATATGGACTGTGTGAAATAATTCGAAAAATAGAATGTATACCGAAATAAGTAATTATATTAAATTTACGTATAGATAATAATGAGAGTTTAATTTTTNTCGAAAAATAGAATGTATACCGAAATAAGTAATTATATTAAATTTACGTATAGATAATAATGAGAGTTTAATTTTTTATTCAGACCATTCTGCTTCTCTGAAAGACTTATTTATTCAGTGATGTGTACAATCGATTGCAAGAGTCTGTTTTAGATAAAATGTGTGCGATCATGTACAGGAGGAGGGCCATGGTAGGATCTGAAGTATTATGCCTTACTCGGGTCGATTAAAATTGGCGTACGATATAAGGNGCAGGAGGAGGGCCATGGTAGGATCTGAAGTATTATGCCTTACTCGGGTCGATTAAAATTGGCGTACGATATAAGGCGAACGAATAAACTGGGGAATATTTTGAGGAATATTTCGCAACTGGTTGATTGACCTGATCAATGGTATTAGGTGACTTTTTCGAGATTGGTTGTCATCGACTGTTGGTATAGTTAGGTGGTATGGTGGGTTGGTCTTGTCCACTGTTCTAGCCTTTTTTTNGATTGGTTGTCATCGACTGTTGGTATAGTTAGGTGGTATGGTGGGTTGGTCTTGTCCACTGTTCTAGCCTTTTTTTGCGCCAATTGGTCTTGGCAAGAGGCAGTCATGGGTAGAGTAACATCTCTTAAGGAACTGGTTGGAGTTTATTTAGANACGCCAATTGGTCTTGGCAAGAGGCAGTCATGGGTAGAGTAACATCTCTTAAGGAACTGGTTGGAGTTTATTTAGAGAAAGGGGGAGGGATGGAGAATCATGTGGTTGGTTGAGGGTGAGGGTGGATGGGGAGGGGACGAACTATGACAAGTTCTTGTGGGTGGGGAGAGTCGGTTGGATGGTTGTTGACATGCATAAACATTGATGGTGGCTGAGCTATGGTAAGTAAATGGCGAGGGAAGTGGAACGACGAGAGGTGTGTTAGCAGAGGCAAGAGTGGTGGGATGGTTTATTTGTGCTACATAATGTCAATACTTCCGCTTTCTGGGTCATAAGATTGATCGGCTATATACCCAATTAAATATAGATGTGGGGGTTCAGTCGCCTGCTGATCGTCGTATTAGTGAGTGGCTGTGCTTTGCGATCTTTACAAGAATCGGACTTTTAGGATCACACACATCCAACTTGGTTTTTCACATTATGTTTGTAATTTTTTACTCAGTGGTTTTTTACATTTTTGTAATTATTAGTGATTTTTTCTTGATTTTCCAGGTTCAAGGTCATTTTGGGTTAAGATAATGGTCTTCAGCATTCAACATGATAGTCGTAGTCAGTACTATATTATGGTCCTCGATTTTAATGATTTTTTTTTAGAACTTTTACAATTTTTTCTAAATTATTTCTTTCAAGGTTATTGGGGTTAAGATGAAGGCCAGCAGCATCCAAAATGGGTATCGGAGTCAATGATGTAATTTGTTCCTAAACTTTTATTTGTTTCTTTCTATCTTTTACAATTTTTTTCTCAGTTTTTCGAGTCAAAGTCGTCGGGGTCAAGGTCACCAGAATCCAACATAGGTATCTCAGTGAGTGATGTAATATGTTCGTAAACTTTTATTACTATATTTCGATTTTTACTATTTTTCTCGGTTTTTCGAGTTCAGGGTATAGAGGTCAAGGACACCAACATCTATAATGGATGTCGGAGTCAGTGAAGTAATATGTTTCTACACTTTTATTAGTAAATTTCAATTTTTTTTTTACGATTTTTCTCCATTTTTATGATTGAGAGGGTGTGGGTTTGGTGAAGGGGTGAGGTGTGAGGTGTGAGGTTCTATGTTCCCTGATTTTTATAATAAGTTTTTAAATTTTTGCTAATATTCTGTATTTTTTTATGATTGTGAGGGGTGGGGTTGGGGGTTGGCTGAAGTGATGGTGGTGGGGTGATTTTGAGGTTAACATTATATGTTTTTCGATTTTTTAGATTTTTGCTATTTTTTATAATAATTGCCAGGGGTGGGNGTGGTGTTTTTTGATGAGGAGGGGTGGTGGTAGGGGGTGTAGATGTGAAAGGTGCAGGATTGGGGTCGGAGGAGGGGCCAGGTCCGCTGAACCTCCCCGGTCTGCTTGACTTGGCTCGGAGTCTCGAATCCTCCTCTACTCCTATGAGGATTTAGTGACTCATTCATCTAAGAGCCTCTAATCCTCTTGCTCACCTGAGGATTTTTCTGATCTTCCTTTGAGGAGCTTTAAATCCGCTTTCCTTATTTTTCTATTTTGGTGATAAAAATTATTTTTTGGCAAAATAGTTCATTTCTGAAGTGATTTTTGGGGTTAAAAAGGCACTCTTTTCTATAACATGGCCACCTTGGTACAACCGAGGCTGCTGGGTGGCGCCTGGTTCATACTCTTTTAATAATGCACCTGAAGGAACATTTTATATCTACTCGCAGCAATTTAGCTGTAACTCGGATTGAATATGGATTATCTGAAATATACTTAAGTCTAGGTAAATACGAACAATAGTAGGTATATTTAAAATGTCGGCTAGATTTGTATCACGACAGTAAACCTTGGATCAGGAAAGAAAAAACCTAAGTCGTAAAATCTATAATAGTGTTAAACAATCCAAATTAAAATAAAATTTAAAGGCAATCCACCTCATAAAGTAGGTAGTATGAAGGAATCTGAAATGGTCGCCATTGGACCTGGACAAATGTGATTATCAGATTGTCACTTGTAAAATACTTTCGAACGACTTGCCAGAATGCACCAACAGTGTCTGCCAAAATACCTAATACTGCAGAAAACTCCCGACTCGACCAGAGACAAGGGACCTACCAAACCACACCATCCCATTTAAAGTGCATGATCCCAGAACTCTTATTTCTATACTGCTCGCGTAAGTTTTCAAGGTTGTAAATTCTGTTCAAGCATTTCGTTAGCTTAAAACAGAGTTTTTTATTCGCAGTATGGAAGGGGTATCTATCAACATCGCTTCATTATTATTTTCTTACTTAAATGTGGCATATAATTGGTCTTCTCTGTGATCATTGCAGAATGGAGGTAGTGTTCGCTTCCCAGACTCAGTCATGTCCACATTACTTTTGTTTGTATCACATACACTAGAAGTCACCAGTACTAAGGGTCTATGGTCACTCAGTCATTGCAAACTACACCATATAAAATACATACTTGTGTAAAGGTACAGTTTTTTTGGACTTAAGTCTCCCACATGTTGGGACATACCCTGTTATCTCCATCTTGTATTCCACTGCCACTCATTTCACTGATATGTACTGATATATTAACTGCCATGTTCGATTCAGCGTACCTTGGACTGTTAAAATCTCAAAATCTGATTTATTATGAGGATCACTTGGATTCCAGTAACAAGTGGCACCCTTTTCGTGGATTTGTGACTGCACCTTGAAACATGGGCTGTAAGATGCTGCAGTGACGCTTGTTCAAACGCTCGCTACCAACTACACTGTTCATCCATCATCTAGAGCATATATTGTGGCTATAACATCTCATCATGCTACTGTGAACACTTGTGCATTATGAGGTTTAATAATTGTCCCCGAAGCTGGGAAAATTCTGCGTACTTGAAGTCGTCCTACCACACAAGAAGCCAGAATAACAAGTATTTGTGTGATGTGCATCTTGAATATGTCCATAAGGAAATATTGCTCAAGTAAGCAGTGAAATTCACATGCAGTGAATGTTATATCTACCGAGCAATTTATGACTTCAGCTTTACGTTCATCTTCTGGTGTCACAGAACTACACAGCCTTATTCTTAAGTGCACCACTCTGAAGCCAGGAAACAAAACCCAGAAATGAGTTGCAGCCTGACTCAGCCTGACACAGCCTGTTCCAATCCATGCATGTACCAACAGCTTTGCTCATTGATATATCCTGTTTAACCACATCATTATTCCAGAAACTGAGGTGCCTGACATTCTCGGATATTGCAGTAGGACAGCTGGAAAACCTGCTTCAACTGGTAGATACCCAGATTCCACCAGCATTGGTCTCGAAACTCCAGGAGACATCGAAATGTTGGGTAAGTCAACATGCTTCTGCAGCAAGCACACTGCAAATCATTGTAGCAAATGGAGCAACATAAGATGTTCTAATCGGGCATAATTGAAACCAATATATCACAAAACCTAAAACTCAAGTTACTTGACAATGCCTGTTAAATCATATTGCTCATGAGGAAGGAAAGGTACGCAACTTTTTCACTAAAAATGAAAAAATATCAAAATTTGATAGTAGTGTAACAATTCTACCGAACAGCAGAATGCCACATGTTCATCAAGCCGAACACTTTTAATGACTTTGCAGTTTTCGGCATCCCAGCAGAAGTATGGATCAGCAGTGCATAGACAATTTTCACCAAGTAGCTGCACCCGATGCCTATGCCCTTGCAACCATATCCGGGTGCCACAATACAATTTTCGAAAGTTTTAAAAGCCACACTATGGCAGCAAGCCCCATCAATCACAGAGCAATGTGCAGCTGTCAGTGAATACGAGATATGTTCCTCAAAAAAGCTATAAGGCACCAAGCTTACTATTTGTCCTTTTCTCGACACCTGGGCTGAGAAAGATGCTACTAGTGCAAGCACCAGATCTCAACATGTGAAATTCAGTAGACGGAATTCCTCTATTGTCGCCACATGGAGATGCACTTACAGCTGAGGTTAGGCTTACTGACACCTACAATTAGAGAGGAAGCAGGTACTGCCGGCAGTGAATGAGTGTGGAATATGCTCAGGATGAAATGGTTGAATTTCAGGCTCTTTGACATTCGATGAATCTTATGACTGGCATCCCAATTATCATACAGCTCTAAATTCGTACCTTGACTCCCTGTCCCATCATCAATCGACTGTTTTTTCTTAATTCCTCTGGCCCTCCATTATGTGCCAAGTGACTAATTTTACTCTCTTTGAAAGCATGGATTCCAACGGACGTCAAATTGCAGACTGCCGTGTGTCATTACATTCAGATGCCCGACCAGCAATGCGAAAACTGATTTCATTCCTAAGGCATATCAAGATCCACCAGAACTGGCTGATAATGTGGCATGCCTGCATCACTTATATGTAAGTTAAACTCCAACAATGTATTATAATCCTGTCCAGCCAACTACTCCACTGATTCACCTATGTCCATTTCTGGCAACTCCAGAGTTTGAATATATTTTTCCTACCGAATCAGATCTTTCATACGTATTTGCCTTATATCTCTTTGTATGTCATTTTCTAAGCAGTTTCCTTAACGTTATAGTTGTGAATATAAATGGGCGCGCCCTCCCTTCTACATCCTGCACTAACAGGTTAGTCCATCAACATGATCTGGCTTTTGGAACATCAAACCAGCACCATAAAAACTGACATATGCTACTGTGAAGACTGCCATTATTGATCGACACGACTTGTGTAAGAGGTAGAGAGTGATTCAAGAGCTGGCGTAGTAACCTTTCGCTCGAACAATCAACGAGAGCAATAATGACCAATGAGAGCACTACCTGCCTGAGGAGTACATAAGTTGCATCGTCTTAGATGGTCTTCCAGCAAGGAGCAGTGTCATTACATACATACACAGAAAAAAGTTTAATGTTCATGCATCAAAAAAAGTACTATCGAGGCATTTCTTTAAACGTAAATGTTGTAGCAAAATTATTTAATGTTGTGTCAAAGTTATTAATGTTAACCATTTACAAATGCTTATATTACTATAATGCAAATATGCTGTTGAAGTATTAATGTTAATAAAGACTCTAAGTAATGTTGCTACAACCAAAAGTTGCATTATGCTAAAAATAACAGAAAAAAACATATACTTTGTGTTATTGAGACATTAAAATAATGTCCAAACAACACAAATTTACACTGACTTGGCGTTGTATAATGGCGGATAATAGTGAACAGCAATAACCTCGTACAAGGAAACCACTGTATTTAAATTGTAAACCATAGTATGAGAACTAAATGTAGCTTATATCAGCTCTCAAGCATTGAAAAGCAGCATTTGCGTGCCAAGTATGCATATATTTATAGAGCATAAAGTATTTCCATGTAACCACAGAGAACTGCAGTTTGTCGTTATGTTGTACTGAATACCCACAATATGAGTCGTATTTAGACATGAAAAGATAGAGCAGTTAGTAAGGCGTCAAGTTCTGTAAAGTGGAAAACGTCAAGCACTCAGGCCATGGTTTCAATCTCCCTTCCAGCTGTCCTTTTTTTTCGTAGGTAATATTTCGTTTTGTGACAAAATAATTGTACTTAATTTATTATACATCGGTATGTTTTTTAAGCAGAGAAAATAAAGAAAAATTTTAACACGATTGTTAACATAAATAAAACACAAAATTGGTTTTGCCGGAACAAAAACACCACCTTAATGTTGACAGAACAATAACAAAGCAAAGTTATTGCAGAAATACTTAATGTTACACTAACATTAAGAGCTTAACAGTATATTACATTAGCAGCAACATTAGTTGCTGATGGTTCACAGATAACAAAAACGAACAATTGTAATAGGATTGATGCTGCTGTCAACATTATGGTTTTTTCTGTGTAAGTCTGTTTACATATTGTCAGTAGCAGTGCAACATATCATGTAATGAACACCTGAAACAACCACAGGCGAATGAATACAGGGACACACTAGCCCAGCACATCACACCAGAATGGCGAAATTTGCTACTGTTATTTTCCATTTTGTAATAAATGCAGATTAGTACATTTCAGAATTTTACTAAGCCAGTTTTTTTAAATAAATGAAATTGTTTATAAATATAAAGTAATATATCTGCCTTTACATATAATATGTCACCTTATGGGATCCATAAGAGTGACAAAAGGATTTTTTCCCCCCTTTTTAAAATAAAAGTGTAACTATATTAAGTGCAACGATTGCCAAACTACCTGGACCTGCAGAAGGTGCTGGAATATTTACTCAAGTGAACAATGTTATATTTCTTTTATAATGCAAATTTATAAAATTCGACAAAATATTCATTAGTTGTGTAGGAGTGTTGGTGATTTATCCCCGTAATTATGGAAATTTTATGAGGTGAAATTGTGTATAAATTAAAGATTGCCTGGCCAAATGGAGTCAAATCTCGTTCGAGGTGAGGGAGTAACTACACGTGGCTCTCCTTGACGACCATGACACAGGACGGTCCACTTCTGACCAATCAAAAGTTACCAAGTGAGAAAAATTGGGCTTAATACAGGCCTACACTCGATTCCTTATTCTTTATGCTTAATTTCGGTGTAATCATTTCATTATACTCATGGGTTCCTTCATCTTGTATCAGCATAGACATTGGCAAAAACGCTTAACTAGTGATTATGCACCGATGTACTTTTAACTAGTTAATTGTATACCTTATCTAGCACGCCTCTGATAGCTTTTTCGGTAAAAGTGATTCTGTTTCTGTATCGTAAATGACATCATAAACTACCCATAAAACTCATGCAAATTTTTTAAGATTTTCTTACTGTATTACATTCTTGCTCAAGTGCACTGTATATCAATGACGATGTGCCTGTAATTTTCCATACTTATGTTACCGATGTAGTGAAGGCATTTAAAAAGCCTCAAACATCCTAGGAAACACCCAAACACGTAAACATTACCCTTAACAACCACCTCCTTGGTACAGTGCACTGTCCTCGAATACTCAAGTTTAATGAGTTAGGGCGCATACTTACTTAACCAACTGGAGCCATATTCGGTTTCCCATTGTTTTTATGTGTTATCTGGTATGGTTGAGCCAGTCTATCATGAACTGTTAGAATAAAAACATTTGTTTCTTGATGAGTAACACACTACCCACATAATGTGGTAATGGACTCTTGAAAGCATGTGTCAATGGAGTAACTCAATTTTTTTTGCACTGTTACATATTTTAAAACACCTTTTGGCAATAAACTAGTATCATACAGATGCAAACCCTGATGACACTTGATGCGAATACTGGTTCTTGTGGCTTATTTGGCTATGAATTGTGCCACAGCAGAACAAATTGCAAACGTAGTTGCAATAACTTTCTGTTGTGTTTATGGTGCAGGGCATCTACAGAGTGTCGGGAGTGAAGTCGCGGGTGGAGAAGCTGTGCCAGGCATTCGAGAACGGTGCCGACCTGGTGGACCTGTCTGACATGCACCCAAATGTGGTGGCGAGCGTGTTGAAGTTGTACCTGCGCCAGCTTCCTGAGCCACTGCTCACCTTCCGGCTGTACCCGGAGTTTGTGAGGTGATTCCCTCCTCCACTGCTTGCTCACTAAATGTATCATAACAGATGGGTTATTTTTTGTTTATCAGAAAAACTGTGTGAAGTAGTATTGTTTACTTTTGTGTTTGTTGAAATAGCATAGTGTGGTGTTTACTATCTCTCGATACATGAGAATCCGAAGTATGCGTGTGCCACTATCTGTGTTGAAACCAGTCATAGTGCCAGTGCACTCGTTTCTTGAAACCTTAATAAGTGGCGAACCGTTGGGTCGATCTCGACTCGCGATGTCGCCTTAGAATGCTTGCAGGCCACCGAGTTATTTGTGTTGGGCATTCCCACGGTTTTTTAAACACTGACTTTGACTTGGAATGCAGTGTGCCCAAACAACACCGCAAACCTCCAACTATCTTTGCAGTTGACAAAATAATCGAGTCCCAATATGGTACTTCTGGGCATTCTTGGGAATTCTTCCACTTCATACAAAGAGCATTAACACTGATAAATCCCCCAGACCCAACCTCCTACTACCTGTCCAGCACAGCACCGGAGCTATGTCATCTATCAGTACTACAAACTTCATCAGGAAGGTTGAATGCTATATATAAGATTGTCGCTACTAGGCCAACAGGATGATGGCTAGTAGGGTACATAGTTACTATACTTTGGTGCAGACTAAGGGCACCTGTGGTTGTTGCCTAAGGGGTAAACAAATACTTGTATTCTCCGTTATTTAACACACCAGTATTTTATTTGTCTGAAGGTAACATAGGTATTTACACACACTGGCGAGACTGAGCCCCCCTACAAGTCGTAGGCCTGAAGGGCTGGTTAGCGGAATGCTATGTGTCGGGGAAGGTTGTTTGAAAGGAGACGTTACTACTTATCTGTGACTGAGGCTTTTTGGTGAGTGGTCTTCGTTGGTAGTTGAGCTCTGGTGAGTGGGGTGGCCCTTTTACCGGCCCTCGGACTGGCTCTTGTTGGCATGCTGTACTCAGCTGGCTTCTTCCTTCGGCTTTGACTTACTTCTCGGAAGTCCGGGATTGGTTTCCCGGGACTTGTGCTTTCTCTTTGATCTCGGCTGGCATTCCTCGTCGGAGAGCGCGTCTCCTCGTCTGCGTCGACGTCCGCAACGATCCGGCTCGCGTCCCTGCCTTCTCCGCTTCGGAAACTGCCACTACGTTTTCGGAAATGAACTCATAAGTTCTCGGCACTTCTACTTGGTTTGTCTCGGAAATTTACACATGAAGTTTCGGCTGTTCCTGGGTTCTCTCCCCGGTGATGTCACAATTGACTTCCTGACTGACTGACTGCTTGCCTCGTCGCCAACCGGCGCACGACTACGTCTTCTCGGGGAATGGCGCCTCTCGGTATGGGGCTGCCACTCGTTTCCGGGAATTTACTCATAAGTTCTCGGCACTGTTCCCGTCAGACGACTGCCTACTCCCATGACTCCTTCGCCTCCCGTCTTGGCTAAACACCTAACTCGTCTCGTGGCTGTGCCGCCGAACAACTCCCATCTCGGCTGGCGACAATTAGGTCAGCCGGGATCCGAAACCCGACCTCGACTGCTCCCCCGACTGCCATTTCTCTGCATTCGATAAGACTGCCTGACTGATTCTCACTCATGCTCTGGTCCAGCGTCTCTCGACGGCGCGGGTTCAACTGACTTTGAACATCTGCCCCTGAACAACTGCCCTCCTGCCTCGTTTTTTTTCGAATTTAACTCGTGCCCCGCTATATTCAAGTTAGCTGTTAGTAGTTTCTTGAGAGAGAAATAGGGAAATCCCCTGTTTAACTCGCATTTTTTTATGCAGGATTTCGTGTCTCGTCAGATGTTTGTGTGCTCCAACTAGGGTGGAGGGAGGGTGAAGTTACTGTGACGGGGATTCCTATGGAGCTGGTTCTGCACTAATTCTCGTCGGGGGCTCCCCAGCTTGCTTCGTTTTGGGCTGCATATCAGCTATTTCTCGGGACTTGCCCTCTTTCATTCGGCTTCGGTTCTTCCCCGCATGTCCTTACGCGTCGGGACTGTCCCGAGGGTGTTTCCCCGGAAGTTTCGTTGTCAGCTGCCTGCCCTGGCTGATGGCTGCCTGCCCTGGATAACTATAGCAGGGTGTGGAAACAGCGCAATGCCTATCCCATGTACACGCCAAGCGTCAAGATAATAAAAATTACATACATTTATGAGTTCAGTGGAATTTACACGAAAACGAATATTAATTCTTTTAATGTAACCTATCACCAAAACCGCTTCTTTAATGGAAGATGGACATAAAAGACAAATTATTTAATGTATTATTGAACAGGGCAGTGGTACATTTTATATTAACATAAGATGTTCTAAGTGTAAACCATTGCATTTACAACAAATTTAGGCATGAGACAATATAACGTATTTAATCATTGCTTAGGAGATACAATCATGGATTTTCTACATGTTTACCAAAATAAATTATATTCATAGCACAAGAGTAATTAACCATGTTGTTACTCCTCTGGTGACAACTTCGAAAATTTTCTTCCTATATGACACAGGGCCAACCGGGTTCAATCCCCTGCTGGTTCACTCTGGAATATTGCAAGTGTGAATCGTGCCGGACGATGCTGCCGAACGGCGGGTTTTCCCGGGGATCTCCCATTTCCCCGCCCTTTAAATCCAGCGCTGCTCCATGCTCACCTCACTTCACCCACATCGGCTCTTAATACCTCGATGCTAAGAGCCACCGAAATCTCTTCACTCACTCATTCTTAGAATTTGAAATTTTTCACTAATCTGGTCAGTAAAATTTTTAGGACGTTGCTGTAGGCGCTTATATTTCCCCATTAATCCTCCAACAACAAAGTATTACTTTGTATACATATTCTATTTTTATATAATTTTCTAACAAATGATGCTTTGCTTCACCTCTACATTTTATGCAAGTATGAATAACCTCGTATCCTGTGTATCAAAGGGATACACATTTTTTTATTTGATAGTTTCGCCATAGAACATTATGTGTCTAAACAATCACAACCGAGCATTAACATGTGTTTCACAATCCATATCACAGTGTTTTTTTTACTTTTTATACGGACAAATTCTTTGAAATGGGATCTAAATGACAATATTTTACATAAATCGAGAGAATGTTAAGGTGTTAAAAGTTATATTAGACCTGTTTTACATATGCCTATAAATTCATAAGAGTGGTAGATGGCACAAACATTTTCATTAATATTGTTGTTACATTGGCACTTTGAAGTTTAAATTATTTGAGAAAATGAGTCAGTTTAATATTCACAGATTCCTTTGATTCTCTGATACAAACTACTATTTCAAATAAGTTGTTTGAAATGACAGCCAGAAAATTAGTTCTGTTAAGTATTTTAGTATTATGATGATTTTCTGCCAAGCTCTTTGAATAATAACTAGATGTCTTCTGACGCATGCATTCATTTTGCAAGGAATTATTCTGACTGCAGCGTAATTGTTCACTGTGATGAAACCTCAAAAGAAGAAGTTCATTAGCATGAGGTCTGAGGATCGAGGCTATCTTTCTGGGTTTCCGTGCTATATATAGTCGTCGCAAAATATGTCATTCAGATGACAATGAACCAAATATTTTTTAACGTGCCACAGTTTCACATAGCTACCCCATTTAGCGATGTATCTAGCAAGAAGACAAAAGACACAAGAACCAATAAGAGAGTAGTCGGAATTCCAGGTCATCATTTTTTTTTTATCTGTGTTGGGAACCTGGGTTTTATATTGCGTGAGGATTTTAATTACCACATGCATGCATAATTTCTGAAATTAAGTACAATTTTCTTTCATTTGTACTGCTTTATTGCTGAACAGATTGACGTTTATGAGCTGAGTTTCGGACTTTAGTTTGCTCATAAGCCAATATCCTACATTTGAAACACTTTACCTGTTGCTTATCTGTGAAGTGTTGTATCGTTTATACCATGAATAGGAAGTAGTACACTTCTGAGGTCCGTCTAAATGTAACTCAAAATATTCACTGTGAGAACACAGTAGATTTAAACACAAAAATTTAGTTGATTTGTAAATATATAGAAAACGCATGCATGGAAACAATATCTAATATTTTGTTCACTGTACTAGTAATTTATGCTAACAGTACTCACATTAGCCGAAGTTACACAGGAGTAGCATCGACATTTTTGTAAATACATAGTTTTCTATTATAAGACACGTACGTAAATACTCTTTTTAAATTTTACATCTTCACTTTCGGTTTCCTGGTGAAATATTTTCATTAGAATTGTTTACACCAATATTAAACATCAATAAATGCACAAACAAACGCTGTTGCTTGTAACCTGCACGATTACAAACAAACTCTCTAACCGTATTTTCGGAAGAACGCAATCAAATTACCTGATTATCCTACAGCCAACCAAATAAATGCAAGTTCTGGACCAAGCTAATTTTGTTTCCGCAACAAATTCTTTAATAATAGATATCAGATTGATCCAGCTAACCAAATACTTTATTCGCTGCAAACGAAATATTGATTTGACTCTACAATGATACTTATAATATTAACTGTAAACAAACAGCGACTTTCAACCTATCGAAAAAATAACAATCGAGAAAAAATTACACTAATGTAGCACGACCGCCATCTTGGATCCAGGTGACCTTGACCCATTGCCTTGATCTTATGTGACATTATAACAAAAAAATTGCTAACTTGTTAAAAAAATTTTCAACAAATATAAAACTGATAAAAGTTATTTTAAAAATATATAAATTTTAATTAAAAATATTTATTAATATTATGGAGACAAAGGTTATGGGTCCAGCAGCAGNCCATCTTGGATCCAGGTGACCTTGACCCATTGCCTTGATCTTATGTGACATTATAACAAAAAAATTGCTAACTTGTTTAAAAAATTTTCAACAAATATAAAACTGATAAAAGTTATTTTAAAAATATATAAATTTTAATTAAAAATATTTATTAATATTATGGAGACAAAGGTTATGGGTCCAGCAGCAATGCCTAGAGCAGTACTACCATCTAATTCTTCGGGCATGATATTGAAAGTGCCATTGACTTCTTCGGATGGGTCACCTAAAGCAGTGTCTCCATCGACTTCTTCAGGCATGATGCAGACAGCACATTCGTCTTCTTCAGATGGGTATCCTACAGCAGTGTCACCATCGACTTCTTCGGGAATGTCATCGACTTCCTCGTTGATGTTACTGAGACAAGATATTTGCCTACAGCCAAGGTGCAAGGAAGAATGAAAGAACTACCTGTGTGAATCATTGCTAATCTGTGCACAAGTTTCACCATATGCCCTCCATGTGATGGAAGTACATCATCAACGCCAAAATTATCCTGAGGCATCCCTGTTTGTTGGCGGGGTAAAGGACTTGACACTCGCACTCTCGAGCACCCGCCATCTGTCTTCCTAGTCGATTTTGTAAATAACTGCCACAGATTCTTCCATGCTACATCCATAATGCACATTTCTTTCTGGTCTAGGCGCACCATGCTATGGCACTTTTGTAACATATGCTCTACTGTGATGAAGGGCACCTGTGTGGTGGTGGTCTAGCGAAAGCATATATTGAGGGGCCATATTACAGGGGTTTGAAGATACCAATCTGATACTTTGCCGGAACGCATATAAATCTGAAGTTGGCCAGTTGCTCGAGTAACAAGGCTTGATTTTAGACATGCTCTGTCCTGTAGCAGGGCAAGACAACATCATCCATATAAGTTAGTACGTGCAGCTTATATAACAGTTCGGTAAATAAGTAATTTTTAAAAAAATTTTGAATTAGATATTGCAGCCATAATGGCACGGAACTCAACCAAAACCACAAGAGTTTGTGTAATATATAGGTGACCTTAGTCAGTCTTTAGCTGGAAAACTAATAGTTCACGAGACATGGTTTGATGTAAATACCATATATGTTTAGGTTGTTGAAAAATAAACTTGATTTTGGATTTTCTAACGATGTATGTCCCAAGTAAAACATTCTTGAATCAGACTGATAATTGTTTAATATTTACTTCTATCGCACTAATAATTGCAATTATGTTGAATCATAAATAACTGCACAGACATTCACAGCAAATATTGTTACACGGATAGATTGTAAGTAGTGTTTTATTTAGAATGGCTCATTTTTGCTTCTTAACTTGACTTCCATATACAAGTATAATGCAATGAACACACATGGCATTAAATATGGCTTATAGATTCTTTAAAGGGTATGAAAGAAGGTACTTTAATGCTGGTGTGAAAATGTCTTAAGTGAATAAACTAAAATGTGTGAGAGCATTAACAGATTTTTTTAAATTAAGTGACGAACAATGAAATAAATGATTTAATGTAATAAATACGTATCTCAATCAGTGAGCTTTTTTTATGTAAAAAAAATCAATTTGCAAATGAAGGAGATAATGTCTTACAGTTTGGTTCAGAAGACAGTGTTTCCAAAGTCTTGGATAGCTAAATTTTAGAAAGAAACACGCAGAAACACAATCCAAAGCCATTTTTACAAAGATGAATTCTAGCGCTTCATTGAACATGCTGCCTCGCTGTCAGTTACAAGATAGTGCTCAACTGCCATCTCGACACTGTCGTATGTTATATTTATGTTTAGTCGTCTCGGGATTAGTGTAAAGAAACTGAACTAAGGAAAATGACTATAATATAACATTCACTGTGTGAAAGTTTTGTAATAGTAATGGAATGCTTTAAGTGTTGCATGATAAATTCATACCTACAGAAATACATGCACGAATTGCTTACAGTGCATTTTGCTTTGTGTTTGACCATTCGCTATTAATTATTCTGGACCATTCAATTTCTTATTCATGTTGAATTTAGTATCTCTTCTACGCTGATATTGAGTTTGGAAGATTTTAATTAACTAATATTATACTATTCAGGAAACCATTTTTAAGCTATGAAATAACTTTTATCGAACATTTGGTAATTCGCTGGTGACAAATATTCGGCAAATAGTTAACAAGAAATTATCTTTGAAATATGTGTAACAAGTATTTTTAAAATGTAGAGTAATGTCTTTGTAGGTGAAAATCCTTCATTTAAATATTTTGGTGTATCATTTAACAATTTAATGGTACAAATTTTTTTTATATTCAGAAGCAGCGGATAGAGCCAAAAAAGACACAATTAAACAGATGTTCGATACGTTACTCAGTTTTATTTGTTAATACAATCAATTATTCATTTAAAAATTTATTGTAGCGAATAATTTTAAATAATGCCTATTTATAAAATCAATCTGCCAGTAAACCACATGAAGGGCATGGGGGAAAGCAATGGTAACTCACTTTTTCTCAATATTTCAGTTATATGCAGAAACACAATTGTAGTCCCATACTGTACAACCTGATACATGAGATTAAGCCATATGACCACAAATTACAGCACATTGCAGTGGTGTTTCTATGGTAAGCCACGCTGCTGGGTTAAACATAATGGTAAGTCACAACTTAATTGGATGCCACAGCCGGTTGTAGCAGAAGTAGCTCAAATGTTTCAAGAGTTTTACGGGAAGTATTTCGTGAAGATAGTGATGGAGAAGTGTTTGACGATGATGATAATGATCCAGATTACCGTTTACCTCCAAAGGAAAGGGGAATCTACTGGAACGAATTGAGTGATAGTGAGGTTAGTTTTGTTTCATGTTCCATGCTTTCATTTGTGGGTTACCATTAACTTCTTGCTTAAATAAATTGCAAATGCTTTGCTATTTTTAGCATTGTTTGACGTTTTAAAGAAATGCCTTATAAACAATTTTACGTAAACTATATATTCGAAAATATTTCTATGCTCTAAAATGTTTGAAAAAATGTATAAAAAAACTTTTACGTCCAGATTTAGGGTTACCATTATGTTTCTTCATTGAGTAATATGGTTACCTTGTTAATCCTACATCGAGTACAAAAGTTACATATTTATTCTCACATTCCGTGAGGGTTACCATTTTAATAGTCCTAATAGTGTAGGCTATTTCCTATAAAAATGTTAATAATATCTATAAGGTATTTTCACGTATTTAAAAAACAGTTATTTGGATGTGTGTACTCCTTTGTATGCAAATAGGTGTATACATTACGTTCATAAACTCCCCGTAAAAAAATGTATCGTGTATATCTTCATGATTTATTACGTCCTATGTGTAAATGCATTCGTGTATCAAGGGCTCTGCCTGGATGGCACATGAAACGCGTTGCAGACGTTTGGTAGAAAACACATCATTAAAAAATGGTTGTATATTATGTAGTGGTGTTTAAACATTAAAATCATCTTTTTAAAGAACGTTTCGTTGCCAACAACACATTTCAAGTTCTCGAAGGATTAATTTAATGGGCGTGAAAATAGCTACAAAGGTCCACCACCTGAAGTCACGTTTAGCTGAGTAGGTGACGGAAAGACAGCCCACCAGTTGAGCTCGCAAGTATCTAGAAGTGCATGACATTCGGGGATGGTACATTAATTGTTATATCGGGACAACTTCCCTAGCCAGAACTAAAACTGGAACATGATAATCTTTTGGATGTATGTAATTGCAAAAGGCCATTTTCGTACCATTTAACATCACTTTCCTCTCTCTGGACACTCCATGTTGCCCAGTGATCGTGATTTCAGTGTCGCGGAAAAGTCTGTGCCCCGACATGTGCAGTATGTGTGCAGAGCTCAAGACCGGGTAGAGATCTTGGAAAAGGGTGGTCGAAAGAAACCAATTTGTGTCCATGAAAATGCATTCATATGATTTCCTACAGTTTACCGACACCAGATAATTTTTTTCTGCCAGAGGAATGTCACAGAGGAAGGATGTAAAGTATTCTCCGAGTTGTCGTGCGCCTCACTCTTACAGCAGAGGACACTGCGATCTTGTCCATATCACGGACGTTTTCTGGTGAAGACTGGGATAAGATAAACTTAAACAGGAGGGGTGGCCCTACTCCCTTAGATAGCGTTAGCATTGAAAAAAACAAACTTGCCCTTGGTAGATCGCCGTTTGTGGCACCTACCGAACATGGATTACATGCCTGTCTTGTTAGGGNTACATGTCTGTCTTATTAGAGTATTAAATAATAAATAAAACATATAGTTTTATATCCCTGTGCTAAAGGCGATCGCTCACACCGCACACATGCCCGAAGGAATTGTTTAGAAATAGCTTGGCGAACTGTTTGTCTGCGCCAGAGTAGCGCGACGACGCTGCTGGTTGCTTTAGTACCAGTATTGAAGGGACTGTGTTGGGGGCCATTATGACCAAGTGGGGGGTCATGAGTGGTCTCGTCAGCTTTGTCTTGATCTCGCAAATACACATCTGACATCCTCGGTCGTTTTGGTGGCACTCCAGAGGGACCCGGCTGCGGAGAAGCGGCGCGCGCGCCGTTTTCGTCCTCCACGCTAGTATTTGGAACCTCGTAACTTCTTTCCTGGTGATCCGATTCTCTTAATTTTTTCTTCTCTCTATACCTGCGGCTTCGTGCCGCCGAAGTTATTGGCGTTTGTCGGTTTGTGGTGGATTTAGACTCGTATTCTCGGCATGACGCTGTTACACGAGTTCAAAGCGCAGCTGCTTCGAACATTTTCAGAGTAGATCAGTGGTTGTTGCATTAAAAAGGAGGGCCCTTTCAAGCCCTTTAGAATGAGCCACCACTCGCGTCCGTGGCACTTGTAGTTTCGGAGCAATGGCGCGCGAAAGAATAAAAGTGCTGCAAATTGCTCCGAAATGTATCTAAAACTCGATGACGCACCACCGGAAGCGATAAGGCGAACGTTTTAAAACAATGTATTCATAATGTGCGGGCAACCTTGCTCCGTCGATCGGTACATGTGCACGGTCCGGCGTGCGTAAGGGGCCTGAGTGACGGGGCGAGGCGCGNAAACTGCTTTACTCTTCTCGCGCCGAGCGTGCGAGAAAGACATGCAATCCATGTCAAAATACTCACGGCCACTTCCAATAGACCACTCAAAAAGAAAGGCATCATACCTACTTCCAAGTGGATACCACCTGTGCACCATAATTCCAACAAAGCTACGCTGTCAAAAAATGGACACGCACTCAAAGATGAATATTTGGATGCATCTGAAGATGAGGTGTGACGCGTGTGTTCTTATGACAGATGGCAGCAAGTTGATTTGTTGTGACTGATCGATAATAGCATGTGGTGAAGGGAATAATTTTTATCTGTGAAAAAACATAAATACTTGTTTTAAATAACGATATTATTCTATAGTAAGTTTGAAAGTTTACTAAACATATTATTTTATGTTGCAAAAAAGTTCTTCTCTTTAAGTCCATAATAATAATTTTTTGGCGAGTGAGAAAATGGATAACAATTGTTTTTTTCAGCAGACTTTATTTATTAAATACATGTTTTTTATATTATTTACACTAGTACTATTAAAATTAATGCTTAACATCTTAAATTAATTTATTCAATTTATGAGAGACTTAAAATCACCATTCAATAAAATAGAAAACAAATAATTAATTTTTGTTTACTTATATTCTATCAGTTTTAAGACTTTTTGTTTTTCTATTATAATACTTTGTGGCTTTTAATTTCCAGTCTTGTGGGTATATTACGTGCCTACAAGATCTAACAGCAGTTTTAACCATTGTATAAATCACTCAAAAATGGCTTTGCAGATGAAAACAATGGTAACCGCAACATTCTTTTTACATTACCCCTGTAAAATAATAATAAATATTTAGTATTTTTGTTATTAAGTATTAGTTTATGTTGGATTTGCTGTACAATATTATAAACTAACATTATAAACTATATACATAAATGACAATCATTTAATTTCAGTGTCACATTTTATCAAACCTTTATATGCATTACTCATTTGTGATATATCGTGGGTTACCATTGCTTCTCCCCATAACCTTCGTATAGGGTTAACATTTTACATTTAAATTATTACAACACAAAGGTTGTACAAGATTGTTAAATGACGTGACATTTTAAACAAAGGCAGGTTAAATTTACACAGAAAGTTCGTATGAAGTTAACAATTTCATCTTGACTTAAACGTCAGTCTCGTACCACTTATTTAAAATAAAGTGAATAATCAAATCCTTGCCTATGTATTTAACACTTTATCAATAATGTGCTTTAAATGGTGTCATACCGTCACTTTCAATGACTGTTGGCACTATTTCATGATCTTCATATAGAAGTTTTGATTCCTAGCCGTTGAATTAGGCCTGCTGCACGATTGGCATCGTGTTTTAAGCATATAACGAGAGTCCCTATGAAACTCAATGAACTAAGGCTCCATCTATGCCTATACTCTGTAACTTACGCTCTCTGATATTATTATTACAACTAGTATATAAGGCACGAAAAACGCATCTAGGTAATTTATGCCATCATATACACTTTGTTTACTGTTGTAATCTGAAGATATTAGAAGACAGATGGTATCATTTTCAACTGTGATTTTCTACTCGTCAAGGGGGAGGTTATGTGTTTCGTGAAATGGTTGATTCAGCAGATTGTAAGTCCACCGCATAGAATGTACGTTATACAAATATTATATAATGGGCATTTAAAGAATCCTTGCATTATGTTTCGAATTTCTTTCATGGAATAGGTGTAATTATGATGCCGCAGAGAAGATATGACAGAATGATCGAATTAACGGATTCAAAAGTCCTCGCATATAACAGGCATTGCAATGAATTATACCGTAAGTCACGATACACATACATAAACAATCTCTGATATAGGCCTGATCCATAATTGTTATGTTTTAATATGTAACTGAAGTGCCCATCGACCTTGGACGCGCACACGACATTCTGCGAAGCAGAGTACCTTGCGAAGATGCTGCTGTATCATCTATATCTGATACTGTTGTTGTCGATGTATGACTGCTGCAGGATTGCTGGCGTGTTCCCGCATAGGGCAGATTGCCCAGCGGATCTGGACAAACCCACATCACGTCGCGAGCTGGCATTCCTTATTAAGGATCTACCTCACCCCTGTACAGTGCTACATGTGTCCATTGAAGGATTGCTGTCATGTTCCAGGAAAGGGCGGAAGTTCCCAGCCACCCTGGACGAGCCCACGGTATGCCGCAAGCTGGTGGCCCTCGTATGGAAGCTGGCCTCACCACATGTATGTGATACTGTCAGTGCTGACACGTCACCACTGCAGGATTGCTGTTATGTTCCAGGAAAGGGTGGGAGTGCCCAGCAACCCTGGATGAGCCCACAGCAATCCGCGAGCTGGTGGTCCTCGTATGGAAGCTGCCTCACCACTTGTACCTGACGCTGTCAGTGCTGACATGTCACTGCTGCAGTATTGCTGTTATGTTCCAGGATAGGGCGGGAGTGCCCAGCAACCCTGGACGAGCCCACAGCAATCCGCGAGCTGGTGGTCCTCGTATGGAAGCTGCCTCACCACTTGTACCTGACACTGTCAGTGCTGACATGTCACTGCTGCAGTATTGCTGTCATGTTCCAGGATAGGGCGGGAGTGCCCAGCCACCCTGGATGAGCCCACAGCAATCCGCGAGCTGGTGGTCCTCGTGAAGAAGCTGCCTCACCACTTGTACCTGACGCTGTCAGTGCTGATGCGGCACCTGCACCGGGTGTCGCTTGAGGCGGCGACCAACAACATGCCAGCCAGCAACCTCGGCATCGTGTTCGGGCCCACCCTCCTGCGCACGGCAGACGGCTGCGCCTCTCTCAGCTCGCTCGAGGACACGGTGAACCAGACGCGCGTCGTCGAGCTCATGATCCAGCACGCCGACGAGATGTTCTCGCCGCAGGACGAAGTCACTGCGAGGGAAGTGCACGTGAGGTCGCCTCCGCAGCACGCTCACTCCTCGTCCTTCGGACTGGCGAGGTCTTTCTCGTTCATGGACAGGATGAAGAAGGTGAAGGACAGTGAGCACGACTCTTCGGAACATGCATCGGAAGGGACTCCTTTCATTTCTAAGGAGCTGCACAATGGTAAATGAGGCCACTGACTGTCACTCCAAGAACTAACCAAATGAAATCATGGGTGAAATTAATTTTATAGACTTCTAATTCCACCATTTCGTTTTCATTCCTGTTTCCAACTAACATAATTTTTAAGTCATATCCTGATTAATTATTTCTGACAATTTTTGTAGCCTCATAGTCATGTGTTGTTTTATTCTCATTCATTAAAACAAACAAAAAATCTTACAATGAAAAATCGTTGATTCTATTGATGTCTAATATATTTCAACAAATCACCATAAAATATTATCTCCTGGCTGGAACTTCAACTGAAGACCAAAATACATTGATCTTAATTTTTTATTAAAATATTTGTATTCTTTGTTGGTTTGTTTTGTGTCCCACTGAGGATATCCCATGATACAGAATCCGTTTGTATGTTTACTTGATATTAATCAAAATCGCCGCCAACTAATTTCATACAACTGTGTTAAATTATTATTTTAAGAGATAGTATCGTGACAATGAAACTGCTTCATATAAAATAAAATAATAGGACTAACAAAGAAACTACAAATAATCTGGAGTTTTGCACTAATATTCGTGTTGTTTTCCCAAGAAGTGAGCTCAGTTTTTAACGACTGGCCCAAAAGGAGTGGCTCAAAAAAATTCAGTGCTGACATAAGCTTACCGAATTTCACCAAAGATGCAATTTCTTTAATATATAGGATTACATAAACAGCATGATATTTCATCCAAATGACCCTTTGCGTGATGTGGTTAACAACTTCGAAATCGACTCGGTACACATTTTTTAATATTAGCATGGGCGTGGCCTCGAATAATCTCCATGGTGGTATATTCTCAGTCCAACTAAAAAGTAACGATCGGGAGTATATTTTTTAAATACAATTGCCCTAAACTTTTTTTTTACATCTCCAGCATTTCGGACTGCTTTCACAACCAATATTTTATTTCTTGGTTAACAACCTAATAAAAATAAACAGAAACTTTAACTAATAGTTTGTTTCGTACTATTTCTCTATTAAAATAAATATACAACTGGGGTGTATTCCCACATATTATTCGCTAACACCTAATTTTAATTTTTCTTTTTATTAAAAATACTAGCATCATATTACCCTTTTTCTAAAATGGAAACAGCTATCGAAAATCAATTATTTAGAGCAAAGGTTTTGTTACTACAGAAATATATTTCTTATATATATATATATATATGTATGTATGTATTTTCGTATTTTTGTTGAGAGTAATTAGCTAAATTCTAACCATATCGTAGAGTTCGGCAAGTAACTGCACAGGAGATACCTGTAGTCGATTTGCCTCAAGACGATGTGGCATGGACTCGGCTAATGTCTGAAGGTATGCAGGAGGCAATTCACACCATGAATCCTGCAGGGCAGTCCACAAATCCAATCTGCGCCAATTTGAGAAAGGTTTGCACGTCTGTCACGTTTAATGATTCTCGTCAGTCCAGTCGCCGTTTGTCCCGTTCTTTCACGATCTTTTTCCGGCCGCAGCGATGTCGAAGATGTGATGTTTTACCGGATTCCTGATATTCACGATACACTAGTCAATGGTCGTACGCGAACATCCAAATGTTATCGCTACCTCAGAGATGCTACGTCCCATCTATCGTGCGCCGACTATAACACCGCGTTCAAACTCACTTAAATCTTCATAACCTGCCATTGTAGCAGCAGTAACAGATCTAGCTGCCGACCGCATCGCGTTACTCTGATTGGTTCCACACCTCTGTTATTTTCATACGCACGCCTATGCCAGTTTTCTTTGGCTCTTCAGTGTAATATAACATACTAAATTACAATGATATAAGAAATAAAACATAATACCACCTGACAAAAACGATGCTTTGTAATGTAAGATGTCCTTTTTTGCAGTTGTAGAATAATCACTCATTGAAGGATACAAGGAGTTGTTACGTTCTGCAGCACTGAAACTATAGACTGCATTTAACCCTCATTGCATCCTAACCGCACTGAAACTTGTCCCCTTTTCGCAAACGTACGAGAACTTCGCACTTTAATTTAAGTATGATCTGGTATGAATTGAACCTGAATCATTTGGTGACTAGGTAAAGCTATACGAAGTATAGCGAACGGAGAACAAGCATTACTTTTGTAATTTTTGGAGTTGTCCCCTTTTGCAAATGGACTACAGATATTTAAAAAATGCCGGCAGTAAAAATAAAAAGTATGAAATTTTTATTTTTGCATGTATGAACTGGAAGACAATTGCTACAGATGTTTTAGTGGTGAATTAAACCCTGGAAATAGATAGTAATTTCCTTGAAGCTGAACCAGGAAGGATTCATAAGAAGAAAAGGACAACATAGAGAAGTGTTGTGCATGAAACAGATCAGCTGTAACAGAGTTTTTGTGTCTTTAAAAATGGCATTGGCAACTTCATATTTAAGAGAATTAGTAATGAAGTTAAGGTTGGCCCAGTGGTCTTGAAAAGTAGTATACTGTAACAACTATATCTGGCAGCTCAAAGACAATTCTTATCTAAAGTAAGTGTTTGTATATTATACTGTGAATGATTCAAATTATTATTTTTTTAATTAAAATATGATAATAAACCACAAAAGTTATTTCCACTTTACAAACTGGAATGCTTTGTGAACCTAAATGTTAGTGTTTTGTAAAATAATAATATAATGTGAAATTTTATTTTGGTGTCTGTCAATATTATTAGCAGATGAGAACCTATAGGATTGTAATGTGGTATTTAACCATAGACATATTTTATGAAATACCGCAGTAATTAGTTTATTATTCCAAATGCGTTTGTATTTACACACTTGTGGAGTATTTCATTTATTAGATAATTATTTTTAAAAAAGATGTTCTTATATGTTGTCTGGATGAAACATTTTATGAAATTAACACTCGTAAGGGCCATTAGATAATAACTGCAATCAGTTTACCATTATCAGAGTTGAAATGTTTAATTTCAGACACATAAACCATACTTAAAATTAGCCTAGACTAAGATTTTTGGTTAGACTCAGAAATCGGGACACTTATCTTAACTGAATTAACCCCTGGTTCCAATGTAATAATTCTTCGGTAACCTCAAACAATGGGTTGAGAAACGAAAAAAAAAAAAAGGCAAACAATAATTAAATCGGAACTAAATAGACACAGAAAATCTAATAAAACTGGTGTTTAATAAACGTCAATGAATAATATATTGTAATTATTTTTAGCTATGATTCATGTGTGTTGACATTGCATAAAGGATAACACTGCCTTCGTCTTACAGAATTTAAAATATAGCAGTGAAATTTGTAAGAATTTTGTGAATTAGTTTGTGCATAACGGAGACACTAAGCTTACCTGTTTTCAAACAGTCTAATCCAAAAAATTTAATGAAGAATGCCACATGTTTGGAAAACATTGAAATCGGATTTCAAAATAAAATACGTGTGGTGGTAATATTGGAAATGAGCACAATTCCTACAAGTAAAAATCCGGGAGCGACCCGGTTCTCCTAGGTGGGAGGCGAGCAGTCTAAGCACTTCAACTCAGCTTACCTTCATATCAGAAAATGTTCGCCCAATTGATTCCACAATTTATTTTACGAGAAGTGATTTATCAGTATTCTATAATCTCAATTCGATCTTACGTTAAGTGTTTCAGAGTTAACAAAATATATATTTTTTTACATATCGATTTACTTCGGCCCTCTACTTATACAGTTATAAAAAGTTATTTTGTTTGTAGGACAATCGTCAAAAATTATAGAGAAGTTCTGAAATATTAAAAAATGCAATGGACACGAAATCCTTGCGTTTGTTTGTGTCAGCAACCAGTTTATAGCTCATACAGTAATTCATTTGCCAACTGACTAAATTGAATGGCCGGTGTTTATTGTCTAGTACCGGGGGTGCCAATACACTTGTTGATAGGTAAATTTTCCCCTTGTCAATAAATAACGTATGCAATATCTCAAACCGATGTAAACTAATTACCTCCATGCGCAAAACTGTGCGTTTTACATTGAACCGTTCTCTAAATGGAAGCTGAACATTTTAGCTTTACTCTGATCGGAAGAATTTGTTTCGGTCTAGGTCTTTTCTACTTAGTCACGTTAAATTTTACGAGCTATTAAAATTTTTGCCAGGAAATGTAATGTTACGTGTTATTTGACATATTTCCAAGGACCAAAACCATACTCATAATTAGATACTCTTATATTAATAGAACTGTTCAGATCTCACATCAACAGTGTGATAATTATTTAACTACTCTGTCTATTTTCAGTTAGCGTTGAAAATAAAGTCATGAAGCCTTTCATTCAAGAATATCAATTTGATTTACACTAACCCAGTAGCAGCCAAGTGGACTACGATTGTAGACAACACATTTTTATATTAGAATACTATTAGCATGCGTCATATTCAGTAGCTGATTTCTAATAATCAGTTTACTTGGTAACCGTATATGTTACCGTAAGTGTTGTGGGAAAGCTCCATATCACGTTTGCTACCAATGTAGTCTTCACGACCAATCACATTTAAATATTTTATTGTAATGCGGTAAATTACATAATACTACTTTATCATATTTTATGTATAAAAGATGTAGTGTTTAATTAATAATGTAGTAGAATATATAATTATAAATGTTTTGGTTGGTAAGTACGTGCATAATAAATCTTGTGGCAAATACCAAGAAGAATATTACAAAAGCACTGTTTACAGAAATATTACATTGGTTCTCAAGTCTTGTCGCTACTAGGCCACCTGAGTTATACAGGATAGTGGCTAGTAGTTTATATAGTAAAATTATTTGGTGTAGACTAAGGCCACCTATGGTTGTTGGGTTAGGGGTAAACAAATACTCGTATTCTCCGTTATTTAACACACCATACTTTTATTGGTCAGAAGGTCACATAGTTATTTACACACACTGGCCAGACTGAGCCCCCCTGCAAGTATAGGCCTGAAGGGCTGGTGGGCTGAATACTATGTGTCGGGGAAGGTTTTTGAAGGGAGACGTTTCTTTACTTATCTGTGACTGCAGCTTTTGGTGAGTTGTCTTCGTTGGTAGTGAGGCCTGGTGAGTTGGATGGCTCTATGTCAGGCTCTCGGACTGCCTCCCGTTGGCGTGCTGTACTAAGTTGGCTTCTTCCTGCTGCTTTGACTGACTCTCTCGGAAGTCCGGGATTGGTTTCCCGTGACTTGTACTTTCCCTGCGACCTCGGCTGGCATTTCTTGTTGGAGAGTGTGTCTCCTCGTCCTGCTTCCGGCTCGCGTTTCTAACTTTCCCACCGTGGAAACCGCCACTATGTTTTCGGAAATGAACTCATAAGTTATCGGCACTTTTACTGGGTTTGTCTCGGGAATTTACACATGAAGTTTCGGCTGTTCCTGGGTTCTCTCCTCTGTGATGTCACTATTAACTCAATGACTGACTGACTGCTCGCCTCGTCGCCATACGGGGAATGGTGCCTCTCGGACTGGGGCTACCACTCGTCTCCGGGAATGTACTCATTTTCTCGGCACTGTTCTCTTCTCGGGGAATGGCGTCTCTCGAACTGGGGCTACCACTCGTTTCCGGGAATGTACTCATATTTTCTCGGCACTATTCTTGTCACACGACTGATTACTCCTGTGTCTGATTCGCCTGCCATTTCGGCTGCATCTATCTCGTCTCGCGGCTGTACAACCGAACAACTCCCGTCTCGGTTGAACAACTGACTGCGAACAACTGATTGCACATTACTGCCTGGGCCGGGCCCGAACTCCGGCCCAGTGATACGACTGCCTCTCGCCTAACTGCGTTCTCTGTCTCGCATCGCGGCTGCCGAACAACTCCTCGTCCATGACTGATCACGACTGCTGGACCACAACTGCCTGACAACAACTGCTCTCGTTCCTTCGCTGCTCCCGAATTTAACCCGTCTCCCGATATATTCAAATTGGCTGTCAGCAGTTTGTCTCGAGAGAATTAGGTAATTCCCCCATGTAACTCGCGCGTTTTTTGTGTAGAATTTTGTGTCTCGTCAGCGGATCGCTAGCTCAAACTAGGATGGAGGGAGGGGTGCGGCAAGCATCCCGGGGGTTCCTTGGAGCTGTGTCTGCACTAATCTCGTAGGGGGTTCCCTTGATTCTTTTGCCGAGGGCTTATATCAGCTATTTTTCGGAACTTTCCCTGTTTATCTCTCACTTCGGTTCTTTCCCCGCGTGTCCTTACAGCGGGACTTTCTCGGGGTTATTCCTCCCAGAGTGTGAATTCAGCGCAATTCCTACCCTCTCTACCCATCACACGTCAGTCTGTCATTGGTAAAGAAATTCCTTCACTTGACTGGGCTGACTTATTTCAGATTCGTTTGAAGTGCAAATCAGACCTTATATTAAAATTTGGGTCCAGTAAGAGCAAACGAAAAGAAAGGAATTCGCAATCTTTGAAGTTCAAGATGACTATGCTTTGGTGTCTCAAGCTACCGAAGATAACAAATGTTGCCCATAGGAGAAATATGATAAAAATGCCAAGGATGTGCCTAAATAAGAACATTATTCCTGACACAGAAGCTGCAAGAAATCAGGAAACAGTCGCTTGCTAAAAAAGGTCCAAAACCGACATAGACAAATTGGATTGACTTTGACAGAAGTATAATTCTATCAGAAATACTTCGTACTCTCCAATGGCAGTTTCGAACGCCCCACCAAATCTTTTTGCACGTTCGTCTATGTAAGACATATTAAATGAATACATGAAAGAGTGTTTTGCAAAAAAAAATGCCATGAGATATTATTATGTCACAAATAAACTCCCAAGATTTCACGAGAAATCATAACCAGAGCTATCCTACGTGTGAGAGAGTCTGTGCTATAATTACATACAATCAACCCGAACTACATGTTGCTGCTATATAAATATGACTATTAAAGAGAGAATAGTGTACAAAATGCCGCAAGCACACTATACAGCAACAAGTTATCGGGACACATTGCTGTTATTTCAAAATATGTCAGCTGTGTAACTATTACATTGTTGTACCTCCATGTTGTAACGTCAGAGTATTATCCGTTTGAGATTGGCTCTCCAATAAGTTCTGGTACACAGCTGGTGAAGTTTATTCCCATTTTTTTGTACAGCATGATTAATTGTTGACATTTATCTGTTGGCCAAGTGAACGATGTTTCTAATGATGCTCCAGCTCATCCCAAAAGGGTCTACTGGGTTCCAGTCAGTGTTTGAGCATGCGCGCCTCATTGCCTGCAAACCTCAATGAAATTGACCTTGATTAATAAACTCGAAAATTATCGATCTGTTACATAATGTCTTGGAACATGGCATAATTCATTCATCTATTGATTTAAACTAATAACCCAAGATCAAACCAAGGGGAAAAGCCCCAGAACATTACACGACCATCAACAAAGTTTACTGTCGACGCAACACACTCAGGTGAATACTATTCACCAGGCATCCGCCAGGTCCACACACAGCCGAGTGCCAGATCATGTGTTGTGACTTATAACTACATAAGACTTTCTTCCACGGCTCCACATTCCAATGTTGGTATTGTTTGCAAAACTCCAAACAATGACGGGTCATTGGTGTCTGTGATCAATGGTTTCCTGAAAGTGTAAAGACCAAAATATCCAAGTACAATCACGTATTGACTAAATTATTTTACTGGCCACTGTACCTGAGCTGCATCCTAAATCATCTGCAATCGCTGACATGGCTGTCTGACGATTGGTTTGCATGGCATGCTTCCAAGTTCGCCAGTATGGATTTTTTAGTTTTTAAGTTTTTTTGGACCTAACAGAGCAATGCTTGGAGTTTGGACTTTCATAAGGTTTCTTCTTGACAATGTCATCGCTAAGAATGAATCGAGGCGGATTCAAATGTTAAGAAACTGGCGATGGAATTTATGAACTTATGGGCCCCTGCGATCAATCTCCATTCAAATGAACACGAGTGTCTGTGATCACTCGCAATAGAAACATGCAGGTATATAATGTTCAAGGGTATGTGCCTTTGCATGTACACTCATTTCCAACCAAAATAGATCACCAAGTACGAATAGCACGAGTACAACGAAGGTTGCTACTCATTATTGCCATAGCCCGACATGTGTCCCATTTGCGATTAATGCAGTTCGCTAGTGCGGATGTGCCAGAAGGGGACATTCATGTCTATCTACCATTCATAGCTGCAAGACACCGAATAAGGCCTTAATAGCAGTGTGAGCCACAAAGCCATGTTCAGTGAAAATGCATGATGCCCCTATGGCACATTCAACAAGTCTTTGCCCAGCTGAATGAGATTGAGAAAAGCCGTATAGTCGCCCTCCGAGTGGCAAGTTGGACATTTCGACTCATTTCTCGCCACATAAACCATTCTGCCTTCACTGTGAGTCAGTGTTGGACGCAGTGCAAGTAGGAGGGAACACACACCCATCTAGAAGTTGGAGTCGACCGCAGTGGACTACCAGCAAGGAGGATTGTTTTATAGTGAGACAGGCTGTAAGCACTCCACGGGCGTCGCTGCGCACATACTAGGGTCATGTCACAGCAGCTGGGGACATGCCTGTGTCTATCAGTACCATATCCAGGCTGCTAGAAGAGCAGGATCTGTCGTCTCCCTTATGATGCCTACAATTACTACCTGAGCATTGCTGAGCATGTGTAACATTCTACCAGGATCGGGCAGCACGACAGATTGTGGATTGGCGATGAGTGGTGTTCATTGACGAATCACTGTCCTGTCTGGATACAGACGACCACCGAACTCTAGTCTGCGGACTTTCTGGCCAGTGCCATGATCCATGCTTCATTGTAGAGTGGCACACCGCCCCAATTAGAAGTGTCATGCTGTGAGGTGCCTTTTCGTACGATTCCCGCAAACCACTGGTGGTAACTTAAGAAATCATGATGGCATGGCGATACAACCAGGAAATTCTGCAACCATATACACTCCCCTACCTGGTTCATCATTTACATACCTATTTTCCAGTAGGATAATGCCCAGACTCACACAGCATGGGTATCTCTAGCCTGCCTTCATAATGTCAGCATGCTTCCTTAGCCAGCAAGGTCCCCAGGCCTTTGTTTGGCACAATTCCTAAATTCGAAATGTTCATAACTCAGTTGACTTTTTTTTTTTTAAATAATATCACATCTCGTGTGCACTTTTACGAGGTATTGTTTTATATAACACATATTTAGAGACCCTACCATTTCGCGTAATTATTTAGTACTAAGGTAGATGGTATATAAGTAAGGGTAGTGCCACCTGCTAGAGTTCAGTGTCTTAATTCACACTTGCAATTTTCTTTATGTTATTAGCAACGTAACCTATGCGAGAAGACAGCGAATCACGGGCAAATCAGAATATTTCTCCGACACTGACCGCGTCCGTGATTCGCAGGCAGACCCGTAAAGACGCGTGGCAATTGAAATCGTCCAATAAAGAAAAATTATCTGAACTATAATGTTTGGGAAAACGACTAGTTGTGACATATTTTCTCTCGGCAAACAGGTACCCCAATTTTATGTTAGTTTCAAGTGCGTCGTTGGTCGTGTTGTTCCTCCAGCTCGCCCTGCGAAACCCACAACCGACAGTAAACTTCCAGCACCACGGTAGCTTCGTTCCAAGTGAGTGGCCTGGCAAAACAGGAGAATGAGCAATTCCTGTGGCGGCAACAAGTGTACACGTAGTTTCTGCTCCACAATGTAAGAGACCGCAGAGTCTACTCTTGATGCTGCCTTATAACACGAAATGGTAGCATCTATACACACAGGTTAAACTGCGGCAATGTTTTCGAACGCACTGAAATATTTTGTCTGAGATACGAAACCTTTACCGACTAAACTCAAATACATCTAATTAAATAGGTTTCAAAGAAACGATTTTATCAATTAAAATTTTAAAGTTTTTTCTGTGTCATAATTATATAAATCGCTGAATAAAAATAATCAAATTCTTTGTAGTATTCAATTTGTAAATTTCGTCGCAGGATATAACAACATAATTATGCTCACATTTGTAACTTTAATATAATAATTTATTATATTATTATCAAAGGGGGCACCCTGTGTCTTTTAAGTATAGTCTTTAAATTTATATTTTAATATGCTTATGAAATTCATCACCTCAATGTTAACCATCGAAATATAATTTAATTTTTAGCTTCATTTTTAACATAGTTTTTAAATTCAACAATAACAAATAGTTTTAATTTTATTTTTAAATTTAATTTTTTCATTTATTTAATTAACTGTAATAGTAAAGGGATTATGGTGACTTTGGCACATCGGCACCTGGGACCAAAGCTTGGAGCTGTTCGTACTCGGTCATTCCGGTGCCCCAGTGCCCATCTTGTCTGCCATCTTAAATCCACGTGACCTTGACCTTTGACCCTTGGCTCCGGTGACCAGCGTCGGCAGCTCGCCTGGTGACGAAATCGAGAAAAAACGCCACCTAGGTGTTAAAAATAGAATCCAATATGGAGGCCTCCGACAGTGCGACCTATACTTTAAAAACACAAACAAATATGGCTGCCACCTGGTGGGTAAATTAATACACTAGCGCGACCTAGGTTATGAAAACATATAAACTCCAATCTGGCGATCGAACGAAGGTGAGAGACAAACTTTAGTAATGTATAAACAAATGACAAAAGAAAAAACTGAAATGGCGGACGATGGCGGTGACGCCCACCAAAATGGCGGACTGCACCGACCAAAATGGTGGACAGCTGCACCTACCACCATGGCGGACGGTGGCTGTGATGCCTACCAATATGGCGGACTGCACCTATCAAAATGGCAGACTGCACCTACCAAAATGGTGGATGGTGGCTGTGGCGCCTGACGTGGGAGAAGGGTCAGTGACTCTTGTTGGAGGAAGGTGGTTGGGCACTTGAGGTGGTGTGGCAGTACCATGCTATAGTAACCAAGCCCTTCACCGCACCGGCCCTAGAAAAGGGTGGGTGATGCGTCTCTTATAGCCTCTCTCCACCCATGGCGACCCAAGGTTACTTGTGCCTCCCATGTTTAAACAGATTGGGCTCCGCCACCCGTTCCCTATGGGATACCAGCTTCCTCGTGGGAGGAGGGGGGAATCCGTTGTGATGGTTTGGGCTGACAGCTGGTACCTAGGCCAGATCACTTGGTGGGGTGTTGGATCACTTGGCATTAAGGCCGTTGGGGCCCAAGACAGGAATTTCCTGAATGAAAAAATTCTAATGTATGGTAAAGGTCGTTCTCGATGACAGCCTGTCGACTGCTCTGCGGATGGCTTTGGTGAGCACGGCAGGCGGTGATGATAAATGGGCGTTCCGTTGTGACTTCAGATTCTTCGGAAAATGACGAAGACAACCCTTCAGAGTCCTTCCGCATCTCCCTCCCGGGGGTAGTTCCGCGTGGCGATCGAGCATTGAAAACCCACGAGAGCAATGGAAGATAAGTGGGAGCACGGGCTGATCGGGTTGGCGCCATCAGAGGTTCTCTCTGATGTACCGATCACTAAAGGTTGGGCTCGTACTGGCAGTGGTTAACTCCGGATGCTTGGAGGAGGCTCGGAGAGATTCCTGCTCTTGTTGAAGAGCCGGGCGGTGAGCAGGAGTCTGCTCCGGTGGCGTCCTACGATGATGTTAGGGGTTCGGATAGTGCTCTGGCTATACCACACGCTTGGTAATCTGAGTACGAGGATCTCAGACCTTGTGGTAGGACATGCTCGGGTGAGCTTATGAATCAGAGAACAGGGCTCCGGTTTTGGTCAACTTAAGTGAGCGCTAGTCATGTCTGCGTTGAGAGGGCGTGATCCCTCTCCCCCGCCGACTGGGCGGCCGGGGCGCGGAATGGCCGTTCATGGCTAAGAGTGCCACGTTAAAATACCAAAAGTATGGCTGTTGTGGATTTATCACATACTTATAAATGTGGCGCCTGCCAAGATAATAGAACGCATCTACCAAGATGGTGGAATTAGTATGGGAGGAGAGGGTATGGGGAACCTCTGGAATATAAAGTTTTTTTTTAATTTAAAAAATTGATAATTTATAAATAAGTTAAAGAAATTTTTTTATAATTTTTAAATTATTTTTAATGTGTTTTTATATTTACTTAATATAAATTTGTTATAAATTTTTGGGATTTTTTGGATATTGGGGTTCAAGGTCACCAGGTAAGAGTTCAAGGTCACATAGATCCAAAATGGCGTACAAAATTGCTGCCGGCCGAACGGAATGACAGCACGTACATCTCCGAAGCTCCGGTCCCAGGTCCCGATGTACCAAAGTCCCCATAATCCCTCTACTTGTATTTTAATTGTAAATTATTTTATAAACGTTTAAATAATATTATGATAAATAATCCGCACTAAACAAGATATAACCTACCAGCAACATCTTATGTTCTCTTGCTCCAAACATCTACTTTCGTTCCCTTGAACCAAATAAAAAATTTTAAACTAATTTGTTGAGACGGACATTTATTTCGTGGTTCCGGACCAAATCTGCGTGTATTTAGTAAGCGCGACAATTTTACAAGTACCTCAATCTAATCAGTTCAGTTGCTGTAAACCTAAATGTAATGGTACTGTGAAATTAATATTTATTTTGAAGTGAATATATATTTGGTTAGCTGCAACACTCTTATGTAACTAAAATTACAGTGTATGTGGTGGCAACAAAATCAGCTTGCTCAAGTACTGGTATTCATTTGGTTGGCTGTATGGTGATCAGGTCATTTGATTGCCCTAGTTCGAATTCATAGCCCTATAGTTGGTTTTAAATTTCTTTTACACTTATGATAAAATCAATGTTGGTTTTACAAATTGCACAAACAGTCAAAATAAACCATTTTCAATTGAAAACAAAAGAGTAAAGCTAGAGCTCATTTGACGCAGTAGCGTAGCGATCAGGCGTACAAATTTCTTGGTCCAAATTGCGTTTTGGCTTCGGGTATTTTCTTAAAACTGCGAAAACTCTAATATGCATACAGTCATAGAAATGTTTAGTTGCGCTAACAAAATCTTAAACGTCTTGGACAACCAAATAAGAACCACGTAAAGCAATTTGGTTTCAGCAACAAAACATTTAATTGCCCTGTAAAAGCCATTGTATGCTATTCAAGGTAAACTGAGCACTTTTGAAAGCCCTGCTTAGGATCCACTTGTACGCACACTGTATTATTCCGCCATACGTAAAGTTAGCTTCGCCATGTATATGATCACTTAATCCATCCGTCAATTAAGTGAAACTGTGAAATTATTAGAAAAGTAAACATTTTACAAATATGCTAATCCTTACATTTGTGTGCATTAGAATTAAACATCGAAATAAATAATTTCAGCGTTCACAAATATTTACCTAACGCTTCAAATTCAAAGTAAATACATGGAACTACTTTCCCTTGGTCGTTATCAACTTTACTGGGTGCGTGATGGTTATTGTCGGTTGAAATGTGTGCATGTGGGGGCAGAGACTATTTTCAAAGGTTGATTTCGAAAGTGCTCAATTAACAGTGAACAGGCTGTGATTTGGTTGTGCTAAGGTTAGTTCGACACAGGTTAGGAACAGAACGAATTTTCTTATGGGAGAGTTTTGCGTAGGGAAAATTTCCGCCGCTAGGTGCGCAGTGATCTTACAAGGTCGCTTCTAATTTTAAAAAATTGAGCTACTTGAATATTAAAAGAGAAATATTTTACTTAGTACGAAGTGGTTTTACATTTGATTTATGATTATTACAATTATCCTGTTTTTTGACGTAGAAAATAGAGAAAAATCCTGGTACACACGTGACGCTAGCGCTTACCTAGTGGCGAGATTTTTGGTTTGCCAAACTTTTAACACTGACCTTTCCAACCTGAGTAGAAGTAACCTTAGTTGCGCTAAGGTTTATTTTGCTCGGGTTCGGGAGCTCAATGCTTTTAGTTTGGCAACTAGAATTTTTCGCCACTAGGAAAGCGCTAGTGTCGCATGTGTACAGAATTTTCTCTATTTTCTACGTTAAAAAAACAAAATAATTTCAACCATAATAAATAAAATATAAAATAACTACATAAATAAGTGAAATCATTCTTTTTTTATTATTCCCGTATCTTACCATCTTGATTATAGATGACCTCTTTGGAACATTGCGCAACTAGCGGCGGAAATTTTCCTTATGCCAAACGCTTTTATACGAAAACTAACTTTGTTCCCAACCTGAGTAGAAGTAACATTAGTTGCGCTAAGGTTTATTTTGCTCAGGTTCGGGAGCTCAATGCTTTTAGAATTTTTCGCCACTAGGTAAGCGCTAGTGTCACGTGTGTACAGAATTTTCTCTATTCTCTACGTTAAAAAAACAAAATTATTTCAACCATCATAAATCAAATATAAAATAACTACATAAATAAGTGAAATCATTCTTTTTTTATTATTCCCGTATCTTAACATCTTGATTATAGATGACCTCTTTGGAACATTGCGCAACTAGCGGCGGAAATTTTCCCTATGCCAAACGCTTTCGTAGGGAAACTAATTTTGTTCCTAACCTGAGTAGAAGCAACCTTAGTGTTTTGATGAGGATTTGTGCGAGTGCGACGGTGAGTGAGGTTGCGCGGCTGCTGTGTGTCGGCAGTTGAGGAAGTGGCTGGGAGTCCGCATGACGACGAAGAGCTGCCCTGCTTCCTTCTCCCCGAGGACTCGCCGCACTACAGGATTCCTTCCGTGGCGGCGCCAGGCGGGCCTGCGCCCAGCATCTTCCGTGGCTCCCTCAAGGACTACCAAGGACTCGAGGGCGTACGTATACCCACCACCGGCACGCCGACATTCTCCGGCCACCTTCTTTCCTTCTACAGTCCATTTGCGGGTCATTTCCTACTCTCGTGAAGCCCTGCTCAAGTTCTATTTCCTGGGTATTCATCCACCTCGTGGTAACAAAGCTTAACCAAGTCTATAAAATTACGCCAAGGGACAATGCACCGAATTCATGCGCACTCACTTTAAAACTATTTTGCACAAGAACTATTTCTTAATAGCCAATATCAACACACCTTTTTTTCCTTTCTGTGTGTATTCATATTGATTATAAATTAAATATTTTAATTTACAGACTAAATATATATAACACTTAAATTTAACCAAACGTAAGGTGTTTTTATGTTATCACACAAGTATAAAATGCTTGGGAACCATGAAATATTTAGGAAACGACCAAACACGTTATACACGGGGGTGATTTTTCAAAGGTTTGATTCAAAAAGTGTGAAGAAACGGCGAATAGACTACTCTGACAGCGTTGAGGTTACTGGTCAGCAGGAAACCAATTAGGAACGCCGACAACCCATCAGTGACCTTGGTGGCGGAACACTCATATGCAGTTCCAGCTGTAAAAATAAATGACGTCCGCTGTGGTCGACGAGTTTGTTGTTATGTCATTAGCAATGGATGTGCTTTTCCGTGATAGGAATATTGATTTGTAAATAATAATATTATGGGCATTCAATTCTTGGGGAAATTATTGAATATCAACTGATCCTAAAGTCCCTTTCACACGATCAAATTTTTCTTCGAATTACCTACTATTTTTATTGAATTCAATTCATTGAATCTTATATGACGACATACGAACGTCAAAATCACTGCAATTTTCTCTTTAAATTTCTTGAATGTCTCGTTTTCCTTCAAGATTTCGTTTTAACATGTTCTAAATTTTCTTGGACTCGAAATTTTAGCTGCCGATCACAGCATCTCTAACAAAATATTAATGAATGTAATCTTATAATAATATAAATCAGTGCCAACATTTAAAGTTGTAACAAAATAGGGACGCATATTTTTTAAAATGAAAATGTACAATAATATGAAGAAAATTTGTTGTGGTTTAACAAATTATTTTCGTGTCGTCCCTTGGTCTCAGCTACTTATAACAATTACTTTTAGTATTTATTTAACTGGTTTCATTAAAAAGTTAGAGATAAAATAACATGTGGGGACTAGAAAGATTATTGAATGCAATTCATTGAAAGGCAAATGAAGTGATTTATTTAGTTCAATAAATTGAATTCAATAAATATAATTAAATATATATTTGATCTTGTGAAATGGCCTTTACTCTCTTTCCATCCTCTGCAGGTAAAAGCAATATAGTCTCTTGGTTATAAAATATCGTTTATCGCCACCATGATAGTTCGTATGCAACTGCTGAGACTGCCCTATCTTCCGCACATTAGTGGTTTGTTCAAGAACTGTAGCCTCCAGCCGATACACCAAGACAACTCTCGTCAGTGACTCGTCAGCAGCAGCATCAGTAAATCAAGGAACTCTGGCCAGCAACCTGAGCTACTGACAGTAGAGAAAGGGACAAGGCCTCTATACTGTAGCTGCTTCCAAAACACTACACTTCCATTCGGGGTTGCCAACGTTTTCAGATTTGCTGTGAAAAAGAACCGTTTTTAATTTTGTATTTAATAAACAAAGTCAGAATTACACATCGTTCAACATTTTCTCTAAGCATATAAAACGAAATTAAATTGCAACTATAGTCATAATTCAGTGTGATTTGAATATCGGACTTATTCGGCTCTGAAACAGACGGCCCCAACACTCACTGGAAGAAAAGATAATGTACAAATCTCGGCAAGCGATAATTTCCGCGAATGTACTTGACGAATGCCACCTGTCGGCGACAACTGTAACTATCTGTAGTCACTGGGTTAAGGAACCAAAGTAAAAGCACCTGTAATCGCGGAAGTGGAAAATAACTGACGCTGTCATTATTAACATTCAGTGTAATTTCTATGAAGTTTCTGATACGGGGTACATGGCGTCACGTCCTATGTCCATACATGATCATTCTTTCAGCTTCAGGATACGGGAAATCCCGCACATGACGGCAACCCTGCACTCTAAGCTCGAGTCAGTGGTATCTGTCATTTGAAATACTAGTCACCGAAAGCCAACTAAGGATGCCTCCGACCTCGAGCTATTTTCCGCGCTTGAGGCCTAGAAGCGCGTGAGCAATAAGGGCCACACTGGTACACGCTTCAAGTGAGCCTTCGCCGCTAAGCGCAAGGCTCTGAACTGGCGTGCAGTGTTAACGCCGTGCTGCGAGTACGTAAGGGACTTTAAGCGGTGAGCCTATCATTTTATCGGTGGAAAGTCTGAAGCAAGGTTCAATGCAGGGCCCTTGAGTATTTTCGAGTGTATATGGCGCGCGTATATTTTGAGAGACAGCGCTTTGTGAAAGCCTTTTTCAGCTACGCTGGAGTGCTCTGATATTGTAGTTTATAATTTGCGTGACGTCGGGAAAGCACTCGACAGGCCTCGTCTGAAGTGTGCGTTCTTTTCTTAGATCAGCACATTGGACACGCGTTTCATAGTTTCCTGGAGAAACCTGTATTTCAAACACTGCAACCAAGTTCAAGCGCCGGGTAGGCTAGACACATGAATTGCTGTTACAGACTGGTCAGTCAGTCGAACGAACAGGGAATCAGTGTCACATTGTATTCATTACAAGTGTTTGAAGATACGACGTAATACGTGCTTTTATTTTTCGTTCACTCGTGCTTGAGATGGACACACTGATAATTTAGTACACAGTTAAGTAACGTTCCTAGCGGCACACATTAGGATGGGTGACCGTTTAGTGGCATTACATCTGAGCGTTTCCGGGTTTTGGAGGGCACGTTAAATATTCGGTCCCAGTAGTTATCGATTGATAGCAGTCGTTAAGCCATTTCAGAGGTCCTTGGGCGGCCTGATAAACTGTAACACCAGAGGAAAAAAATATTTCGGTCACGTTCCCAGCCATTGCAGAAATAAGTTTTGTTGTTATTCCACAGGAATCGTACAATTTTCCGCTATAAACAGTATCATGTGTCCTATTCCATGACCTAAAGTACCTATATACCAAATTTCATCAAAATCCGTTCAGCCGTTATGGAACTGAGTGGTAACAAACATACACACACAGACTTTCGCATTTATAATATTAGTAGGATGTACATATTTATAAACATTTCCATTTTGCCAGTAGTCACTTAAGCTGAGGTTGCTAGGGTGTATCGCTTTCTTTCTAGTTATAAGTTAGCTATAGATACACTCAAGGAGACAGTCATCGCCCCACTGGCGGCCAGGGCTGTCCAATCCCTCTCTGCCACGATGCATGCCTTCTTGCATTAATTATTCCTCCTGTAAACGTATGGGGCTCATCCCTTAGACACACTAAGCTCCCATCCCTACACAGAATAAAAAGTATAATGTTGCTGTAACAAAAAAAAATTACTATTGAGGCATTTTTTTAACCGCCTATGTTGTAATAACATGAATAATGTTGTGGCAAAGTTACTTATTGTCGACCATTAACAAAGTCTTATATTCCTGTAATGCAAACATACTGTTGAAATGTTAATGATAACAAAGGCTCTAAGTAACGTTGCCGCAACCAAAATTTGTATTACGCTAAAATTAATACAAAAAAACCAAATAAGTTGTTTTACTGAGACATTAAAAAAATGTCCTGCCAACACAAGGTTACACTGAGATGTCGTTGTTAAATGGCGGATGGAAATGAACACCGATAATCCGTAAAATGAAACTTCTGTTTGTACGTCTATGCGGGTCAAGATAGCGTAGTTGGTAGGACGTCGGGTTCGTACGCTGTTCGCGGGTTCGATCCCTCCTCTATCTGTATTTTTTTTTTTTTTCGTTGATAAAAATTTATTTTTGTGTCAAAGTAATAGTACTAATTTATTTTGAATCGCGAGGTTTATTTAAAGCAAAACAACACAAGACGATTTTAAACAAAAATGTTAACATCAGTCTGACACAAAATTGGTTTTGCCGCAACATAAATACCACCTTAAAGTTGACAGTACAGAAAGTATATAATTTTGTTACGTTATTATTTTAATGTTACATTAACATAATAACCTAACAGTATATTACAGTAACAGCAACATTAGTTACTGACGGTTCACAGGTAACAAAAAAATTACTGTTGTAGTAACATTAATAGGCTTATTGTTGTACAATGGCGGTTAGTAAGGAACGGCGATAACATTGTGAAATAAAACCACCGTTCAATAAGTTCGTGGACCGGCGCTTCGAGTGTAGGCAGCCACGCATCACAGCGAAGTTCAATAAGTTCGTGGACTGGTGCGTCGAGTGTAGGCAGCTACGCATCATGCGTCCACGAACTTTTTGACTATACTATATTTTTCTGTTGTAAACTTAAATATCTCATTTCGACGCAGGGTATTGTGATAAAGTTAATTTAAGATATAAATATTGTTTTCACGAAGGACTATTTCCTGAAACTAATATAGAGCCTAAAAATATTTCTGTCGGTGGCAGTGCACATGTATGACCTTTTGAGGCCACAGAGAGGAACTGGAAATTCTCGCTATATATTTGGCGCGCAGGCTATAATTTAAAGTCCTCTGTCGTTTTTAGCCTCAGCCTTTTTTTACCGGTTTCTTTCCAGCGTGTAGTGTGTTTTATGACAGACCAGGTAGCAAGGGATTCCGTCTTTTTTTTTCTCGCGGGTGTTTTACTTTCGTAGCACAAATAAGCTCGCGGTGCGTCTGATAAACTGAACCACGAGCATATGACGTTACCATGCTCGCAGAAACACGCACCAGTGGAAAGGCCATTTACCTGTCATAAGAACTTTGCATGTGAATGTTTTTCTCTCTGCTATTGCAGGAGAGCTCGGCGTGGGCGCTGTCGGAGCGGTGGCACGACGAGCAGGCGGCTTCGAGGCGCGACACAGCCGCTTCTCACCCGGGTCACTCGTGACCTGTCCTTCCGCTTTCACCAGCGCATCCTTCCGACTCCGCCCGGGAGGACTTGGCAACGAAGCTTTCTCCAACTACCTGTCTTTCTCTGTATTGCCATTTATACTATCACTGATGTGTCATTACAGGCGAGAAGCTGCTATTCAATAAAAGTGGGAGCAAACTACATTCCCAAATCATTCCTGTGCGTGTCTATGTGCTTCATTTGTTCGCAAATCTACTTTCGTCTCACACGAACGCCTGTTTAGTGCGGTCGACACTGCGAGATCTGCAGAAGGCAAGTCCAGCAACTCAGGAACACCAGTTCTGGTGTTCTCTGCATTCCCCACTCACCACCGTCCTTGCCTACTCATCCACAACACTCCGAACATGCGTACCGTACTCAACAACGTGTATAACTGGCTGGTCATCGGCCATTGCGCGTACAGTTTATGTTGCCCCGATATGATGTCATTTGTTGTTTAGCACGTGCAACACCCCAAGTAGCAAACAACAAGCAGTTAACAGATGGCTAACTGTTGGCAGTGATGGCATTTATGACTATCCGCCTTTCTTATATGGTTGACAATCAGGTCATATAAGTAGAAGTGACATTACTTTATTTAATAATAATAATAGTAATATTGGCCAATGCTCACACAATTATTGTAAAAATTCAACAGACACAAGTAGACGATAGACGAAATGGTAACTGTTACTAACTGCTGGGGACATAATAGCAGTATGATTTGGGGGGGGGGGCTTTTTTGGTATGCCAACTGTTGCTTATTACTGAATAAACATGATCAGCAAGCTTGTGTCATTTATGGAAAACCAATAGTTACTGCTGAGAACATATTACTGATAATTTCATGGGTAATTTGTGGCATGCAGACTATGTGTTGTGAAATATCAAATAGCATATGTGAATTCACTTCATACTTTTATTTCATGCATACATTAAGTAAAATTAGCATGTGACAATACTACTAAAATTTTAAAAAATATTTCTAGACTGGAAACCTCCAAAGCATAACAAGTAATAAAAATTCATTATTTTGCATTTTAAATACCACCTGGAAGTAGCCCGAAACTAAAGTACTAGTATTTTAAACGAAACGCAGAAATTCCAGTATTGACTTGTGATACTAACATAAATGGTGTGTATAAAGTATTCATATTTACTTAAAAAGTTTTACTTCAATGCAGAGTACAGTAGTTGCTGACATTCTAGACTTTGAACGAAAGGGTTGTGATTTCGAGTCCATTTTCTCCCAAAGAAAGTTAGTAACTGTGAAATAACGCTGAAGGTAACGTGTATGACGATAGCAAATAGATTTATTTGGGTGAAACATAGTAACTTTCGTCATTGAACATGCATGTGAAGCTGCTTTTAAGTGGGCCACGAGTGGCCAACAGCTGGGTTGTATGTGGCAAACAGCTCGGCCACGAGTGGCCAACAGCTGGGTTGTATGTGGCCAACAGCTCGGCCACAAGTGGGCAATAGCTGGGTTGTATGTGGCAAACAGCTCGGCCACAAGTGGGCAATAGCTGGGTTGTATGTGGCAAACAGCTCGGCCACGAGTGGCCAACAGCTGGGTTGTATGTGGCAAACAGCTCGGCCACGAGTGGCCAACAGCTGGGTTGTATGTGGCAAACAGCTCGGCCACAAGTGGGCAATAGCTGGGTTGTATGTGGCAAACAGCTCGGCCACGAGTGGCCAACAGCTAGGTTGTATGTGGCAAACAGCTCGGCCACAAGTGGTCAATAGCTGGGCCACAAGTGGCTTGCCAACAGTTGACTGACGACATTTGGTTAACTTGCGGCTGGCCAGAAGCAGTAAGACAGTTGGCTACTCATGGTCCACTGACGGTGCTGGCATACTTGCGGTACAGTTGGTTACGCAGAAGCGGGCCGCTTATGGGCAGATTGCATTTTGCCACATGGACGTTACCTGAACAGTGGTCCAGATGTGGCCAACTGCACACAACAGTCAAGATGCATCATGTGAGCCACAAGCATATGCGGATGCATTACAGAGCTTGACTGATTATGTAAACCGCGTGTGCACTGCTCGTATACAAGTAGATTTATTTCCACGAGTGGGCCAACTGATTTTCGCTAATTAACAGGGTGTCCGTTTGCCATGCGGACAATATAATATATGAATTCCCTCACTTTTAAAATCGTATGTATTCAAACAACCCATTTCATTGTAAAGCCTGTCATGCAAGAAGCATAAGGAGAAAAAAATAGATGCCCTTGAAAATATATCACAAGGCTGTAAAATACCGATCGACCACGAAATACTTGAATGAGTTTGATAAACGGATAAAAACCATTTGCACTGTTCGCTGTTGTTACTGGTGCGCAGATATATGCCCACACACTTGAACACAGCCAAACATTAACAACATTTCATATGCGCACCTCATCTGCTCTTTGTGGACGAGTAAACAAAATGCATAGCGAAAGCAATACGCAACGACCAATGCAATGTTCAGCTATTCATAGACACGCATAGTCATTTCACATCTAGCGTGCTTCAAGCGGTAATTTCGCTTCTAAAACTCGCCGAGTGTTGAAAGTAAGGAATTATTCAGACCCAGTGTACACTATTACGTAAATACGTCACAGGAAGGTTCCTGCCAGTCGCACTTTTCACTGCACCGCTGCTCGCAGTCGCCGGTTTTCCTCCCGCTTGTCGCTACTTTCGCCACTCGTTTCTCTTCTCGCTGGTCATCTATCACCCAAGGTTTCACAATCGCCCAAACTCCAGACGCGTATCAACTCACGTGGTTGGTACTTTCCAATACGAGGGCTCGGTGTCCACTTATATTTGCTGCGGGTGATTCGGAAGCCTGTTAATTACTCTGTGCTGTCTGGTTCATATCACCATCGCTGAATGCAAAGCCTACAGCTCATCGGTTGAGATAACGTAATAAGTACTGTGTCAGCGTATGTACATCATGCGTAAAAACATGCGTTTTTAGCAACATCAGGTTCCATAAATTAATGTTGGTCTGAAGTAATTAAGAATATTTACAACCAATCATATCCTACAAACCCGTCATCACAAAAATATTATTTTAGACACTAAAATAATTGTCTGTTGGCTGTAGAGTTCTGCTAATACCATGTTAAGAACAAGCGAGAAAATCGATCTCAATTAATGGGAGGTTTTTTTACTTCGAAAACAAAGAAATTTCCAAAGTAGCGTTGCACGTCCTCAAAGTATTACAATTTGTGGGTTGTGTGACCCGCGATAGTTACTTCATGACGGTAACTCCACGATCACAAACGGGACTCCGAACTACAAATTGCCAACTTGATGCTCGTAAACAGTGACATATACTTTCGCGAAGATATTTCCACGTTGGTCAGAACTTTACGTCCAACGTTCACACCAGCAGGTTTCTTTCGGATACTTTGCGGGGAAGGGGGACGGGGGGTTGGCCCAGTGGCTAGCACTCACCCCCCACCAAGGCGAACCGGGTTTCGATTCCCGACGGGGTCGCTTACGGATTTTCGCACTTGAGAATCTTGCCGGACGATGCCGCCGGATTTTCTCGGGGATCTCCCGCTACCTCAACACTTGCATTCTGACACTGCCCCATACTCACTTCGCTTCAGCTTCATAAACTCTCAAGGCCCCGATTTCAAGAGTCCTATGCACCTGGAGCTGTTTTGACTATTCGAGGCACAGAAGCTAGGGAGTAATAAGGGCGACGTTGACCCGCTTACCTATCGCCCCAGCGCATCTACACGCAAGGTTCTGCAATGGCGTGCAGTGTTCCCGTTGTACCGCTGTTACAATGGCACTTTAAGTGGTGACAAAATCATTTCATTAAATTAAGGCCTGTAGCAAAGTTTAATACATGTCCCTACACTAATTCTGAGTGTTTCCGATCAGTACATTATGCGATAATTCAGTGTGTAGAGGGAGCTTTAGCCATGTTGGAGAGCTCGGAAATAGTATTGGGAATGTGCATGGGGGTCTTTAAAGTAGTTTTCGTGCTTCGACTTAAGTGTGTTTTCTTTTCGTAGATCAGTACATACGACGCACGTAAAGTAATTTCGTAAAAAAAAATTGTGTTTCAAACACTTTGTAAACCAGTTCAATCTGCAGGTGTACAGTCGCCCAAACGTCTCCACTACACTCCAGCACCAATTTGATGTAATGCATTACGGAAAGTGTATTGTGAATCACATAAGTAAAAATTGGTGGAGAGTAAAGAGATTTGGGCGGTTCTTAACATCGAGTTAACTTGAGAGCCGATTAGAGTGAAGTGAGAGATCATAGAGAACGGGGGATCATAGAGAAAACCCGCCGACCAGCGGCATCGTCCGGCACGATTCCCACGTGCGAAAATCGGGGAGCGATCCCGCCGGGAATCGAACCCGGTTCACCTAGGTGGAAGACAAGTAGTCTGGCCACTACATCACCGCGGCCCCAAACTGGTTCTTTTAGTTGGAAACGAGACTCCATACTTTGTCTGTTTAAGGATTCATGTTGTCTACAAGGTATACAGTACGTGCTGACAGACAACTGCAAGTGAACACGACATAAATAAACAGGTATATGTGATATGTTTGTATATGGTAGAGGTAAAGAGGTACACTGAAGAGCCAAAAAAAACTGGTACACCTGCCTAATACCGTGAAACCCCCCGCCACGCCTACGAGCTCACAGAAGTGCCGCAAGACGACGTGGCATGGACTCGACTAATGTCTGAAGGTATGCAGGAGGAAATTCACACCATGAATCCTGCAGGGCAGTCCACAAGTCAAATCTGCGCCAATTTGAGAAAGGGTTGCACGTCTGTCACGTTTAATGATTCTCGTCAGTCGCCGTTTGTCCCGTTCTTTCGCGATCTTTTTCCGGCCACAGCGATGTCGAAGATGTGATGTTTTACCGGATTCCCGATATTCACGGCACACTCGTGAAGTGGTCGTACCCGAACATCCAAATGTTATCGCTACCTCGGATATGCTATTTCCCATCTCTCGTGCGCCGACTATAACACCACGTTCAAACTCACTTAAATCTTGATAACCTGCCATTGTAGCAGCAGTAACCGATCTAGCTGCC